>PVHP010007660.1:0-55975 GCA_004024765.1 Zapus hudsonius | reverse complement strand
AATGGCAGCTGTGCTGTGCTGGGTTCTCAGTACCCAGCTCAGGTCTGTAACAGCTAAGTCCTCAGGACTGCGTGTGAGCAGAGTGGGTTGTTTATAGACTGAACTGTGTGAGAACCGGGGCCCTAGAGAACCTGGATTGAGGGGTTCTGGAGGAAGCAGACCAGGGACTGATGACCAAGAAAGATGGGGTTCAGATGGGGACAGGAGCCTGTCCACTGATCAGCAGGGAATTCAGATGGGATCTGCTGGCTGAGTCACACGTGAGGGCTCCGTGTCACAAAGCTCGTGTGGAGAACAGCAGCGGGCAAATGGTGTGAGGATGTACAGGCCAGGAAGACGACATTGGGACTGCAGAAGTCTCACATATTTCATGATAACTTAGGAACTGCTCTGTGCTGCACTATCCCATGTGTGGAGGAAGATGGATGATTTGCATAAAGATAAAACTGCAAGGAGTGCTGTCGAAATATTCTCATGAGAGCAAGTGACCAGTCTTTTATTCTCTTATTCTGCAGAGTGATTCCATCTTAATTTCACAGTAACTAAATGTGTTGTCTTTGTAATTATCTGCATAGCACATGCATTTTAACTAGAGAAACAGGTCAAGCAAAACCACAAAGGAAAATTATTCCACTTCCTCAAAGAAATCAAAGATACATAAAAGAAAAATACTCAGGAAAAGAGGGAAGAAAGAGGAAGGGTAGCTGTGATGCTGCTGCTACTGCTGATGGTGATGGTTGTTGTGGTGATGGCTGATGCTGATGGTGATGGTTGTGGTGATGATATCTGATTACTGATGGTGATGACACTGCATATGGTGGTGATGTTGAGGATAGTGATCACAAGTATGATGCTGGTATGTTGCTAATTACAGTGGTCATGGATAAGCTGCTTATGATAAAGAGGACACATCTACTCCATTGCTCACTGGCTTGTGCCCTTGGACAAGTGAGTGAATCACTTCTGTGACTCAGTATATATATAGCCCTGTATAAACAAGTCTTTTGTTGGCACCCCCATTTCCCTCCTGCCTGCCCAAAATCCACTGAGGGGCATTACTGGAATGCTCCATGGGATGGAGAGCTATGAATTGTGTTAGTAGTAGACAGTTTTTTAAGAAAGGCAATGCTTCTAAATATTCCCCCCACCATGGCTTTACAATCTTTCCATCCCTCTTCTGCAAAATTCCCTGAGCCATGGTGGGTGAGTTTTAAGTCTGCTTTACTGTTGAGCTCTTAAAAGTCTCTGGGTTTCTGCTTTGAGATATTTTGAGCATCCTTGGTGTCTGTCTCCATCACCCTTGCATAGGTTGTCTGACTTGCTATGGAGGTAGCTCTCTTGCTTATCTAACCTCTATGGTTTCATTTGGGGCCTAGATGATGTGTTAGGGGTGGTTCATCTCCTGCCTGGGAGTCAGCCATCATCTCAAGTCTTAGTGGTGGAATTGAGTTGTCCACGGTTCTCACTGCCTTCTGAAAATACAAACAGAATCTCCAACAGAGATTGAGGTCAGTATAGGTTAATTGGGACAAACATTGTTAATTGGTGAGATTTTAATGGTTATAGCCTCTGTACAGGCCCATGATTAGTGGAGGTTTCCACTTGGAGTCCAGTTTCTTGGTGTCCATAAGAATTTGCCTTGGATTCCAGTTCTAAGGAATAAGAGCTAAGGGTTCCTTGCCATTGAGCAGATTTCATAGCTAATCAGAGAGCCATTGATTACCTGACTAAGTGCTACTATTTCACAGGTGAGTACTTCTTGCCTTGCTGGTCTCTGCCTTATTGCAATGTCCTCTGCATTCTCAGATCATCATGAGACTCGGTTTCTTCACCTCCAAACTGAGCACAAGACCTCCACCACTTGGGGAGGATAGAGTGTGCTGGTCTCATAATTGAAGCTCTTGTGTGTGTGGCCATATTGAATTCATCACTATGGATTCTGGATTTTCATATTAGCCATAAGAGGCCTGGGATCTGCCTCCTGAAGTCACTTCTGCCAGAATGCACAGGGAAGGGATGGGCCTTCCAGGAGGCTGACTTTGCTCTGTCAGCTGTCACTGGGGAGGCATGTGTTGCTTTCCTGCCAGCAGGACAACTGCAGCTTCTGAGGACAGATCCTCTACAAGGAAAGACAGTGACCAGCAGAGATCAAATCAAGGGCGAGTCCTTTGGTAGCAGGTGTCAGTGTGGTTGTAAGGAAGGCAGGAAGCTCTGCTTCAGTCTTCTCTCAAAGACAGTCTCCCTCTGTCTCCCTCTCATCTCATGTTCATTGTCCTCTTCACACTACTTCCTGTGACAGAGGGAAAGACAAGATGTGACAAAGGACACCCTGTGTCCTGAGGCTTCTGCACAGGCCACAACCACTTCCTCTCATGATTCATACAGAGAAGATCATAACCCAGACCAATGTCACAAAGGATGAGTCCTCCTCCCCAGGCTCCAGGATGATGAGTGGCAGGTGTGTGTCAAAGCCAGGATGATGTCATAGTTGCATGATTTCTGTGGACTGTTACAAGGGAAGGTGAGAGATGGGATATTTCAGATAACAAAGACCACTCCCCTCCTTCTTCTCTCCCCTGCGCTGCCCTTGTGACTGACCACTGGAGCTATGAGTAGACCAACAGTAAGGCTGTCCCAAGAGGATCCCGTGAACTGTTTGGGACACCAGGTGGGTCATGGGCCAGAGTGGAGGGCAGCCTCCTGGAGCACTTGGGACTGTGTGGGTCAGTGGCAACAAGGGGGCACAACAGAGCTGTGAGCTGAGCCTCTGCAGCTGTGGGGGACTCTGCCAGGAAAGAAGGCATCAACAGAGACAGAGCTGATAGTTGATGGCATGCTTGACACAGGGGAGCATGCTGGGACAGCTGAGGTGAAAACCAAGCTCACTGATGAGGAACAGAGCCTGCCCAGAGATTAGGGGGCTGTTGGCAGCATCCATAGTCCAGAGCATGGACTGTGGCATCAGACTATGGGACAGCATGGGTATAAGGATAGAGTCCTTTCATCTTCCTGTGCCTCCGTTTCCTCATCTATCAAGTGGTGATGATAACACCTACCTCATATACTTGTGATGACAGCAGAGGAATGGCAGAGGAGAAGAACCTAGCAGGTGGCGGAACACAACGAGCACTGGTTTCAGGAATGGTGATGAGGGTGATGGTTTTGGCAATGGCAATGTGAAGGTCATGTTCATGGAGACTCTGAAGGTCATGATAATGATAAGGAATTTGGAAACAAGGACAGTAACTTTTTTGACAAAGGTGCTGTTCATGGTGGCAACATTGCCGGACAATAGAATGATTATAAAGATTGCAACTGCAATGGGAACGGCCAGGGAGGAGGAGACACTTGATAAGAACTCACGATGATTATTAAGAGAAGATGATGATGTCGATGGCAGGCATGGTGGTGGTGGTGGTAAGGAGATGAGTGGAGAGTCTGGACCCCTTTCTTCCTCCTCCATCTAATTCCCATCTTTACCAACATGACAATTTATTCATTTCCCCAAGACAACAGAGGACAGGCTGCATCCAGCTGTGACCAAGCCCCAGCCATGATTACAGGAGCCTGAGCCTGGATGATACCAAGACCGTGTGTGATAGGCCTGGTTGAGCACAGGGCTGTGGGCTTTACCTCCTCTCAGCTCTGAGCCCAACTTGTACCTGTGCAGAATGAGAATGACTGTCATGCTAAGGAGTTACCATGGTACTGCATCAAGATGGACAGCACACTTGAGCAGCATCTGGCATAGAGTAAGCGCTGGATTCATGGAGCTTGCAGGGCTTTCCTGCCTCTCTCCCTGGGGTTCTCCCATCATTAATACATCGGTAGGGAGCAAGTGCAGGTCCTTGAGCAGGGTCTCCACTTGGAGTATATTGTCTATTCTCTCTCCCCTATCCCTGGAGTAGAGGGTCCTGAACATGTCTGAGGACAGTACCTCCCTTCTGAAGCCAAGGACAGGGACATGGCTCTACCAGCCACAAGAAGGGCACTCTCTGCTTCTGGCAGGAGCAGGTCTATTTAGAGACTGGTGGGCATGCTGGCCACACAAAGCTGCAGTTACACAATGCTAAACAAGAAAGAGGCTCGCGACCTCACTGTATTGGAATATCATTTCTGATGATTTAGTGAGAAGGTGACTTATTTTGGGTGGCCCCTGTCACCCAAACCTGTGGTGAGCATCCCCATGACAAAAGACAGAGGTTGTGCAGAGCAGCCATTGACTCTGGGGTCAGGGCAAGGAAGCAACAGGACTGGGTGCAAACAGGTAGGACAGGCAAACCTTGCAGCTCACCAGGGCAGCCTGGCAAGCGCAGGACCTCCCGAGGCCCTATGAGCACTTCTCTGAAGCATGGCTCCTGCAAATAGGCTGCAGCCTGGAGACATCAGTGCTCATTCTCTGAAAACAGGAGAAGCAGCTGAGGAAGCGAGACCTTGTGTCCCAGCCTAGATGGAAAGTAATGGGATTTCATGGGATTACAATTTCAAGTGCAATTACTGTGCGATCACTGTCTCCAAATGTGATTTTCTTCTTTTGAAATGGATTAGTCGGGTTGACTTGACCTGGGTACAAATCAGCTGGATCGTGGAAGATGCTGATGCCCCCGCCATTCCTGTACCAAATCTTCCAGGTCCAAAGGGCAGATGTCACATTGCACTGAGCTGTGTTCACAGCACAGTCTGCCTGTTCTGCCCTTGGACACAGGTGCCCAGCCCCAGGGAAACACTGTCCAGGGCCAAGACTGGTCACAAGCAGCTCAGCTAAGCTGCCATCTGCAAATGATCCATATTGATCTGCAGTCTTGGTTTACTGAGCCCAAGACCCTCCCTGACAGAGGCTGGGACCCAGAGTTTCATCAGGTCTGGGACTGTCACTGTCACTTAAAGCAGAATCCATTCTCCAAAAGCCCCATCAAGTTCAGTGTAAATAGCATGGTCTTGTGGAGGGCAAAGCCCACTCCTTCACGTAGCTCTGGAGATATGAGCGCTGGGATGGTCTGAGGAGAGGCCTCCACACATCTGTTATGTGTTTCCTGGGTGTGTTCTTACATTGTATACGTGTGTATCAGACCCTTTCCTTGGGCGTGTGATTCTGTGCACATGTTCCCACCTATACATACTCCTCTGTGGTCCTCTGGAGCTCAACAGCAGGGTGCCTATTTAAAGGTAACTCACTCCCCATCTTGACAGGGACAGGACAGATGGATAAGGGGTACTTTTATATTCTGTGTTATGAAGACACACATTTACACCATATTGTAGAAAGGAATTTGCAGGTACATGTTATTAATAGCTTAGCATGTACACACTGTTTAATGGTTTGTTTTGAGTTAACCCTTCCTGTTCAGATGGCCCTAATGGGATACAAGGTTACAGAAGTCAGCCATTTGACTTAGCATTCCAAAAAGTGCCTGAGCCCAGACATCCACAGGATGAAGCAGAAGTGTCAAGGGTGATAAGGACAGAGGCACAGACATCACAAGTCTCAGAAACGTGGCAAAACGCCTGATCAGAGGGGCGAGATTGAACTCTGGAGTGCCTGACAGCCTTTGTCCACTGCCACCTATAACGGCTGCTGGCCGGAGCTGAGATGTAAGGCCGACTTAGGGGATGTTAGTCCTCTGTCTTCTTAGCTCACCAATTCCCTAGATAAAACACAACTTAAAAATTCAGTTCCTATTTACTCGCTGACCTTTGTGGGGACAAGCAGCACGAGCCCTGGTATTCCAATTCCATCCCCAACACTTCTGCTTTGCCAGCTTTCCACTGTGAGAGCAGAACGCTGCTGGGTTCTGTAGGAGGAGAGGAGGAAGGCCATTCGCCAGCCACCCCTCCTTAACTTAATGTGCATCCCAGCCGGAAGGCCTAGCTTAGGTACAGCTAGGACCAGCACATTGGGGTGGGGACTCGGACTGAGAGTCCCCCACATACTAGCTTGGAGCTGACCCCATGGACAGCCTGTGTAGACATGAAAATGCCCCCAGACCTCTTGTGGGTGACAGAGACTCCACTCAGTCTTTCTAGGGCTGCTTCTGAAAGGCCACTCAGCCTGACCACAGCCCTGCTCTCCCTCAGGACTGGAGGACTCCAGTCCTTGCTCCATCCAGCCCTGCTACACAGTGGGCCTTCACCTGGAGCTCTTTCCTGGGCCTTCTTCCTGAGCAGAGGCTCATAGAGCTTTTGACTGGTGGGTCACAAAACAAGCTCAGGTCATGTGAGAGGCTGGCTGCAAAGGAAGCTGGGAAGTACATGGTTTCTTTCTCATGCAGTAAACTGCTGAGTAAGGGAAGAGTGCCCACAGACGAGCATCCTGAAAAGCCATTAGAGCCTGAGCTCAGGAAACACAACCCCTGCTCTCGCCTGGCCTGGTCAGCTCCCCTGCCAGCCACATCCTCACTCAGCAGACTTAGCCCACCAGAGGATTAGAAGACCCTCCTCCCACATCTCCATTCAGGCCCCATCCAGATATCAGAGGCAGGGTCTTGCTCTTGTCCAGGATGACCTGGAGCTTAGTCTGTAGCTCAGGCTGGCTTTGAACTCAGATATCCTCTTATCTTATCCCTCCGAGTGCTGGGATTAAAGGTGTATTTTTTAAACATAACTGTATTTAAACCCCAAACTCCATGTCCCGGTGGCCTTAAGTCCACGACTTAACCACATTTCATGCTCTGAGCTGCATCCTGGGTGCTCAGGGTCCAGCTTAGAGGAAGCTGACTTGTATGGGAACTCCAGATCCACTCTTGCTGGGTATGTGGTCGGCTGAGTCATCTCTTGTTGCCTCGGTTTCCTCTTGCTAAAATTCAGATATGAGCACCTACCTTATCCAGCGAAGGTTAAAACAATCCATCAAAAGCCCTTAGCACAGGCTATATAGTAGATGCTAAGAAAGATGTCATTACTGACTTCCTAGGTACAGATGGGCAAGAAAGGGTACAGGGCCTGGAAATCCATAGAGCTGCTTGAAGGTGCTAATGAATGAGGCAAGAGGCAAGGCTTTTATCAGACCCCCACCCCACACACAACCTCATCAAAAACAGGACTCCGATAATTATTTATGCTAATATGCATTTCTGTTCCTAAACCTGTATTTCTTATCAGTTCAGCCCCCATGATTAAACTTCCATTTTAGGAGAATCACAGGACCTCGAGGGACTATTATTTTTTAACCTTGTAATTGATATTCTGGTTTCATAAATCCTGCCTCTCACGCCTGCCTATGGGCGCCCTCTCCAAATCTCACCTTCGGAAGGAAAGAGACCCGCACTACTTTGCAGGCAGCTCACCTTCGGTTATTTTTACTTTACACCTGACAAAACACTGAAAGTCATCAAACTTCAGCCTCCTATTTCCCTCCTGTCTTGTCAGCCGCTGCTCTTCCCTGTCATCCATTTTTTTCAAAGATAAAGCTCCCATAACATAAGATAAATGATTTGAAAGTGAGCAGTTTTGGGGCATTTTCTTGTGTTCATGGTGTTTTAGCAGCATTGTCGGTAGCTGTCCGTGTGCAAGCCTTTTTGCCTGGTAAGAGAGTGATTCCTATACATTTGATCACTTTCGCTGCTGCTGTAAATGGAATTATTTCATAATTGCTTCCTTGGGTTGTTCTTTGCTGATTGCATACAAACAGCTGGTTTTTGTGGTTTTTATGATGGAGGAGGATTGGATTTCATCTGATGCCTTTTTCTGCATCAGTTGAGGTGATCATATGGTCACCCCACTTCTATTAATGAAGTGTACCTCACTGGCTTTCGAAGTGGAGGCACCTTGCAGTAATAAAGCACATGGTCATGGTGAATAATTTGTGGGTTGGGGCTGCTAGGTTTTGTTAAGGATTTTGGCTTCTGAGTCATCTTGCAGTTTTCTTTTTCCCTGGAGGGTTTATCTTCATTTGATATTACAGCAATACTAGACTCATGAAATAAATTTAGGAATATTTCCTGCTTCCCTTTTATAGGGGAGTTTGAAACTGGTGTGAATTCTTCCTTAAATGTTTGGTGAGCCCCTTCCCCGTGTAAAGTTCCACTAATCCTGGGCTTTACTCTTTCAGAGGCTTTTTATTACTGAGTCCACCTCCTCCCTAGTCACAGGTCTCTTCAGATTTTCAGTGTCCTCTTCAGACAGTCTTGGTAACTTGTGTATCTAAAATTTTTGGCATAGAATGATTTAGCTTTCTGTTATATAACCCTTTTATTTCTGCAATATCAATGGTAATGACTCTACCTTCATTTATATTTTATTTGTATTTTCTCTTCATTTCTCAGTCTGGTTAATGTTTTGTTACTTTTTTGAAAATTTTAAAGAACCAACTTTTGGTCATGAGTCTATAACCTTTTCTTGTTTTCATTTTATATTAGTGAGATCTTTTGTTTCCTTCTTCCAACTGGTTTTCGATCTACTTTGCTCTTCCTTGCCCAATTCTCAGGTCATGGACTTGACGTCTTTCTATTTTTATGTTGCTGTGCTCGGCTACACATTTCTCTATGGCCAGCTTTCCTTGCAGTACACAAGTTTGGTGTGCTATCTTTTTAAAAATTATTTATTTGAAAGTATTCCTCTGTGACTTCATAATAGCCATTGAGAGTATGTGGCTCAATTTCTGAGTTTGTGAAATCCCAGTTTTGTTTCTGTTATTGACATCTAGCTTCAGCTCACGGTGTGACCAGCAATCTTAAAACTGATTGAGGCTTCCCCTAGGTGGATCCTGGACAGGGTCTCATGTGTCCTTGGGGAGGGGGTTGAGCGTTTAGGGGAGCGGCAGCCCACTGCCCATCTGACTCTCAGGACTAGTGTCACAGTGTCCAAGTTCTCCATCTTTCCATCATCTCTCCCACAATGGAAGTGGCTCTTCTCCCTCTCTTCTCATTCTTAGACTCCTTTGAGTAAAGCTTGCTTCAGTGTCCCCAAATACATCAGAGCACCCCTCTGGACCACCCCTCGCCCAGCCCCTCCCATTCCACTCCCGCCGGTCACCCAGCCCAGAGCTTCTCTCTGGGAGGCCCATCTTCTCCAGTCCTTCCCAGACTCAGGGACATGTCAGCAGCAGGGATAGGCACTGTGGGATAGAGAGGGGGGTTGGAACATGGGTGAAAAGGCATCGGTTATCTGGAAATATAAATCAAAATATTTGGGATAGAGATAAATTAACCTCCCACCAGGGCTTGGTCTGAGCAGATGCCATCCCCCCTCCCGGCTCTGCCTTCTTGAACTGGCCCTGCTCTGCTGCCCACGTCCACACCCACCGGACAGGCTGGGACCAGGCCAGCGGTGAGCAAGGACATCAGGGAAGGAACGAGGCCTTGTCAGAACACAGGCTCCAATTCAATGGGGCTCCGGAGAGGGCGTCACCTCCTGCCACAGGGCGCAGACAGCATTCTGAGACTCAGTCCTGATCTGCGAGATGGTGATGGCAGGGAGGATTCCCCACTGCTCTAAGTGATGGTGTGCGGCTCAGACCCGCCAGCACGAGGAAAAATGGCCCCTGAGAGGCTGTGGATGTGAAAAGCGCAGCTCGTAAAGAACAGTTTTCTTAACAGAATCGATCTTTAGATGTATCGTTTTCACAGTCAGGACACAAAAAGCATGAACACGGCAGGCTTAACGGAAGATAAAACCACGCTGGTAAATAGATCCCTCATCTTTCTGGGGCTGGGAACGACATCCGGGCCTCTGCCAAGTCACCATCGCCTCTGCCAGGTGGGGAGTCACTCACAGGTCCCCAGCTCACAGTGGCACTGACTCTGCCTTTTGGGCTACTGGGGTGGTCTCTCCTGGACACCTCTGTCTCACACCAGTCTCCTGTCCCATCCCAAGGCCAGTTCTACCCCTGACAATGGCGCATACACAGCCTCAGGGGCAGCAGCTGGCCTGACTCTGCGGGCCAAGACCAGCTTTCCTTCCTTTCCAGAAACATGCCTGTTGGAATCAGGCTCCCACTGTTCTCAAAAATCACCACTGGCTTAGCAGCTTGGACACAAGGTTCTGCAGGCAAGAAAGTCAAATACCAATGTCACAGAAAAGTTAAGGTGCAAATAAAGTATTTTTTAAGGGGGGTTGGAGAGATGGTTCAGTGGTTAATGCTTTTGCTTGCAAAGCCTAAGGACCAGGGTTTGATTCCCCAGTACCCAAGTAAAGCCAGATGTACAAGGTAGTGCATGCATCTGGAGGTGGTTGGAGGCCCTGGCGTGCCTCTTTCTCTCTCATTCATAAATAAATATAAAATTTTTTTAAGTTAAGGTGTTCATAGGGCGTGTCTTCTCTGGAGACCCAAGAGGAAGGAAGTCCCAATTCTTTTCTTGCTTGGGTTGTTGGAGACTTCAGAGCCTATAGTTCTGGCCTTGAGGCCCCTTTTTCCTCTGGCTACTCAGCCCAGCTGGAGGGATGCTCTTGGATGCTCCAGAGGCTCAGGCATTATATGTGCCATTCTTTGCCTTCCTTGCTCCTGCTGGTAATTTGCTGAGGCAGGATGTGATGGTTTGATCCGGGTGTTCCCCACAAACGAATGGGTACTGAATGCCTGATCCCCAGCTGATGGAAGTTTGGGTACTGGAACCTTGTTAGAGCTGTGTTGTTGGGGGCAGGCTTATGGGGGTTCTAGCAAGCTTCCCTTGCCACCAGGAGAGTTTGGCACACTCTCCTGCTGTTGTCCACCTGATGTTGGCCAGGAGGTGATGTCCACCCTCTGCTCATGCCATCATTTTTCCTGCTGTGATGGGGCTTCCCCTTGAGTCTATAAGCCAAAATAAACTCATTCTTCCCATCAGCCACTTTGATCGGGTTCTTTCTGAGCAGCAACGAGAGAAAACTGACTACAACCCACCTCCACAGGACAATGGGATATGGACTCTTTCCTCTTATGAATTAAGGTGCCCCCTAGGCTATGTCCCCCTCTTCTGGGTGGGACACGACTGTTTCAACTTAGCTTAGGCCTTGCTTCCAGGAGCCAGCTCAGTTGAGAGAGCCTGTCTTTTTCTGCAGGTGCCTCAAAGCTTCGGATGTCATTAGGCTGTGTTTCTATCTCCCAAATGAAGCAGAAAATCCCAGGCCTGGAGTTTCAGGCCAGCGCACACTACTTAGTCTGCAGTTCTCTGATATCTTGGCTCTGCCTGGATGATCAGTCAACTTCCCAGAGCATATGTGAAGCATTTAGGATATAAACTCAAAATCCACTCAGAGCCAAGGAACCCTCTAAAGCCCGGCACAGCCCACATTCAGTGGATGTGCAGAGCCAGCTCCTCCCACGAAGTGCTCAGAACTCAGCATTCCACCGCAGGGTATCATCCAGGAGGGCAAAACTCAGGGTAGGGCTGAGGAGCCTGAAGGTCCTGCATGACCTGTGGTCCAGTCCTGGGCAGGGATGTGTAGATGGCCTGAAGGTGGCTAGCGGGGCTCATTTTCAGGCTGACATGGAAGGGATAAGGTGGTGCCAGGGCCTGTCCTCTCCTGCTACACACAGTTCCCAAATTGGGGGGTCTCCCAGATAATTGGGCAGAGTCCTAGTTCTGTGAAGGACATCATCCCTGGCTAACAGGACCAGCCCTGCCTTGGACCGTTTGCCTCGGCTCTGACACTTTCCATCAAATGAGTTGGTCTGAAAAGAATCGAGGGTGGCCAGCGCTATCTTGTCCCTGAGGAAATCTGAGGAGTGGGTCATCACTGGGGTCTGATTGCAGTGCCAATCAGAAACAGAAAAGCCAAACTTGATTCTGATGACATTGGTGGAGCCCTGAGCCCAGCCTGAAGCCAGGCCTGTGCTACAGTGTTTCTGGGTCTTGGAACCACACTCCCCTCCTTTTATTTATTGAGTAGATACAAGGTGGTATCTGTCTGCTCTCAGAGCCAGTCCAGGCTGAGACCCTTTTAGCCCAAAGTGGCCTTGAGTAGAGCTGTCATGAGTATGAGAGTGTTGAGGAAGTGGGTGCCCAGAGGGACAGTCTGTACTTGGGTCCTTTCCCAGCCTAATCCCAGGGAGGAGACAGAAACACTGCCTGCCAAGCTTTGATGTCCCTCAATTGGCATTGTCCCTGGTGCAAAGACCCTTGGTCTTCATTTGCTGTCTGCATCCATCCCCACCAGACAGAGACTGAGAGGGTCTGCCCAGTCATAGCTGGGAGTCCATGGAGGGCTGTGACCAGGTTTCTCCCCAGGGAATACTGTAACCTAGGACCTGTACACACACACAGAGCCTCACCACACCCAAGCAGGCTTCCTCACTGCTTCTGGGAGAGGAGAGCTTAGCATCAGATCCCTGCCTCGTTCCTGAGGGTACTACCTGAAGTGAGGAGTGCTGGGAATGACAGGAGATGTAGGACCAGCATGATGAAGATGACTGTCTTCCAAACACCCAGAGACCCGTGGGAAGGAGCTCAATAGCCTGGCCTCTCCTGCAGGCGTCACATCAGAGTGGAGGAAGTGGTAACTACAGGAGTTCACAGACAGCATTTGTGGGATGATGCACCTGAGGGACACTAATGAAAGAGGTGATGTAACCAACACTGGTGACACATGCTAATGTCAGCAGAGATGAACTGAGGGAACACAAATACTAGTGACACAGGCAGCATCACAGAACACATGCATACATGAAAGTGACCAGTGGACGATTCACATGAGTGTCACACACCAACGCATGTGAAAGCATATGGCACGCACAAGCCATATACAAGAAGTGCACAGAAATAGCACACACCAACATGCTCAATCAGGTGATACACAGGTAGGATACACAGACACAGATAAGCACCAACACAAGTGACGTGCACAAGGGACACAAGATGGTGACATATTTAGGCAGCACTGAGGCAGCTTGGACACAGAAAATGCAGAGGGCACACACAAACAGCCCACCTGCCATCCAGGTAGATTATAGACTATACACACATGACATGTGGCTAGTGGGCACATATAAACATGGAGACCCCCAGACAAACGCAGCTAGGTAATGAAGACATGGAGAGAGCACAGTCAACTATGACATAGATACTTGGCAGTGTGCATGTGAAGACAACACAGACATCCACAGGACCCATATTTGGTGGTCACACATGGAGATAAGACAACCATCATGAAATACATACTCAGGTAATGTCACATGGGCCATCATCACAACATCAGTGTGTGAAAATGCCCAGAGAGGCCATAATCTCCAAGAAGACACGGATTACAGGGACACAGCACACAGGAGGCACTGTATCATGTGTGTGGTGACACACACTGATGGACGTCATGTGCATGTCATATAGGAACCAGGTGGACAAGGCCAGGCTACTCACATAGATACCACAGATACTGTGCAGAAACACCCTGGATTCCAGACATGATCCATGCATCAGTTACAAAATACCAGTCCAGAATCAATTTATGAAAGGAAAAGGGTTTAATTTGGCTTACAGTTCCAGAGTCCACCACTGGAGACACTCATTAGAGTCCATAATGGCAGGAGGGCATGGTGGCAGGAACTGGCCATGTTCAGTCCAACACTGAGGAAGCCAGGCAGAGTGATGAATGCTGCTCAGTTAGATCTCTTTTTATATAGTTTAGGAACCCACCCAGTAAGGGTGGGTCCTCCAGCCTCAACTAACCTAATCTACAAAATCCCTCACCTGTGTGAGCAGAGATTTGTTTCTGTGGTAATTCTAAATCCTGAAAAGTTGACAACCAGAGATTAACCATTGCAGGCCACACATACACATTGTCTTCAGCCCTGAGGCTGGAGGAAAATCAGCGATTGGATCTGACTCCTCCTTTGCACAACACGCCACCTTCTAAATCTTCATCAAGACACCATATAGAAGAGAAAACGATATTTAAGATGACTGAGTTCATTTTCCAGTGTTACCAGTGTAGTAAATACTTTGTAGTTACAGCTTGATTTCCTAGACTAAAAAACCAGCTTATACAATTCCTCATCAATGTGCTGGATCCATCTTCCTATCAATCATGTTCTGCTGTCTAGTCCTGGAAGTGCAGCTTAATGGTGGTGTGGTAGCTGCTGAGCTCAGGTGTGAAAGAACCCAGGTCTTAGGAAGCCTCAGAAAGCTCCACTATGGCAGACACTAGGTGAGAGGACATTACTGCTTACTGTATCCATTAAAGGACCTTTAGGGATGCTTGGTAAAACGTATGGATGGTTTTGCTCCTGGGCCTTGCATCCTAGGAGCAATTTTCAATGCATAGTCCCCTGCAAAACAAGGATGCGGGCATGTTCTCAGCACTTACCAAGGCAAAGTCAGAGAGGCAGCTTACTCTGAGAGGGTTTGGTCCTGGGCCCCACTGGCCATGATGGGGAGGCTCCTCCTTGTAGAGTCTTCTGACCTGCATCACATGGAGTACATGAGGCATTACAACAGGGACACAGGCTCATGTTGGGTAGGAAAGTGTGACACATCTGTGCTTGTAGCTCTTCAGATGCCTCCAGCATGCAGGTGGAGATAGAGACTTTAGCTTCCTAGGTGTGCGAGCATGGCCCAGTCCCTCATCTGTAAGGTAAGGGTGACTGCTTGCCTCCTCACCATAAGTGTGGTTCCAGATAGGTAGGGTGTTGCTGTAGATGAATCTGACCATATGGATTTTGGTCTTTTAGAACTTGTGTGCTGGAAGAATGTTGAATGGATTTGGTACTTGCCACTATAGAACCCTTCCAGAGAGGCAAACCAGAATTTATGGACTATTCTGATTAGACTTTGAAAATGCTAAATGCAAAGAGAATTGTGTTGGCTTATGAACTTTCAAAGGGAAGGAATGACAGCAGAGAACTTTGTTGGAACTGTGCTACTGGCATAAGGGGTTTGTGCATTCTGTCCAAGTCCTAAAAGTTTGATCGAGGTTGAATTTAAAGCTAATATACTAGTGTGCTTGGTGGTATATATATATATATATATATATATATATATATATATATATATATATATATATATATATATATATATATATATATATATATATATAGAGAGAGAGAGAGAGAGAGAGAGAGAGAGAGAGAGAACTGAGAGATATAAGATTTAAAGTTGAGCCAGGCATGGTGGTGCACGCCTTTAATCCCAGCACTTGGGAGGCAGATAAGGAGGATCGCAGTGAGTTTGAGGCCACCCTGAGACTACATAGTGAATTCCAGGTTAGTTAGGGCTACTGCGAGACCCTACCTCAAAAAAAAAAGTTGGAAAAATAAAACAAGTTTAAAGTTACTGGCCCAAAGACTTTTAGGTTGCTAAAGCTGCTTACATTACCACCTTTAAAGATGGCTAGCTGCTCACATTGAAACAACAAAAAAGAGCTTGAGGTAAATTCCACTGAGGAAAGACTCAATGGTAAAAGAGCAAACTCCTTTGAAAGGAGATGACTGAAAGGAAGAAACCTATTCTTCAAGGTCAAGATTTATTTCCTCCCTGGATAAACAAAATGGTTGTGTCTCTGCACACCTGGTATTGGTTTTAGATGCATGAAAAATGCATGGAAGTGGGTCATGAAGGGCACATGGTTCCAGGATCCACTGCTGAGATGCAGCATGTGAAGCAGGGTGATGTCCCTGTGGAGGTCGAGAGGCCAGTGAGGCTACTGTACAATGGACCATGGTTTTCAGTGGAGACACAAACAATGTTTTTGAAACACCAGGAATGTATAAAGGCTCCCATGAAGTGCTGTTGGCTCAGGATGGGAGTTTTCCTCTGGCTACTCAGCCCAGCTGGAGGGATATAAATTGGGAATCCAGAGACTGTTGCCACTGGTTATGGATGTCAGACTTGAACTGCAGGTGTTTGATGTTTACCTGATGGTTATTGATTTTGCAGTGGTTCAGTCTCTCCTTCTTATGCCTTAGAGCAATGGAAATGTTTACTCTGTGCCATTGAATGTTGGAAATATGGACTTGTTTGGATTTTACAAAATGCATAGTTAAGAGATAGTCTTGAATCTCAAATGAGACTTGGAACTTTAAAACAATCTTAAAGTTGGCAAAGACTATGGGGACCTTTAAAGTTGGGCCAAATGCAATTTATAGTTGTGAGACGGTTATGAATCAATGGATATCAGGCATGGAATATACGCCCCCAATAGACTCAGGTATTTTTATTAAAGTTAAACTTTCTATTGGAGGGGGTGTGTCACTGGGGGCAGATTGAATTCCAGCCCAAAGCTATAGAGAGTAGTTTGAGCTCTGGTGGTGTGTGTCTGCTGGTGTTGCTATTTAGCTTAACTGCAGTTTTTCTCTCTGCTTGGATATATGGAAGTAAGCAGCTTCTTCAGCCATTGATGGATCTGTAAGATAGAAATAAATCCCTTTCTCCTGTAAACTGTATCTGGAAGGATGCTCATCATAGCAGTGTGGAACTGACTACAACAATAAGGATAAATTAATAGACAGGATGGGATCCTTGCAGTGAACCTGTCATCTGAACTAGTCCTGGTCCTGGTCTATAGCCTGGACCTAGGACCAGAGGTGGAGTCCTGTGTGTGGAGCTCGGCCTGGGTCTCAGGCTTCCTGACAACATAGCTTGCTGCCATAGCTCTTCCATATGGACTCCAGATACCCCATAGCTGCCCTCCATGGGACAGGCTTGTGAATTGGACAGTCCCAGCTCTAAGCCCTGCTCCCAACATGTTACCTGTCCCTAATACTCTCTGAGGAGCGTGGAGAACTGTGAAGGGGGCTCTGTGTGGTAAAAATGCATTGAGGCTCTCAAAAGACATCAAAATCTTTTTCAGTTTTCAAGAACTAAATGCATGTCATGGACCAACCTTACAATTGTCCAATACCCAGTCTCTTTAGCTTCCCCTTCCTTCCTACAGGAGATCTGTGCAGTGATACTTGCTGGATTCTCATTGCAAGCTCATAATGCATGAATGTATCTTAAAGGAAGCAGACACAGATCTCCTTGGAGGGCAATTATGTGCTTGTGATGGCTTATTTGTTGTGTTTCATGTAGTGTGTAACTCACTCCAGGAGCCTAGGAAGGACCTGGGTGGAGCTCTGTTATGTGTTACTTGGGAAACATTTTCTGAGTTCCAACCAGTTCTTCTGCCTGTGTTGCTGGAGGCATAAACCCTGTGGCACAATGGAAGTGCCTGTTTGGAGGGGAGGTCCCAGACTTCCACCAAGGCAGAAGCTAAACCATGGATGTTATGAATAAAGAACAGAGAAGGCTCTGAGAACATAGTGCTGAGAGGTCCCAGGGAGACGTACATACATATCTAAGCTTGGGAACTTAGATATAGCCTTCATCTAAGCAGGGGAGGGACTGAGATTACAGAGGTTCAAGTTTACCCTGAGGTCACACAGACTGGCAGGGGTGTTCCCAGGTGTTCAAATCTGGTGTCTCCAAACACCTTCCTGGACCAGCTCCAAGCCTCCCAACCTTTGGAGCGTTCCTTGTCCTTCAAAGTCCCCTCAGATGCCATGTGATGCCCAGTGGAGGGCTTTCAGAGAACACAGTCAGAAATGGTTGGAAAAGCAGGCAAACAGGGAAAGACCACAGCTCATTAGGAAACCAGAAGTGTCTCCAAGGACAAGGTCATGATGCTTTGATTGACATGGGTTTGGAGACTCAATAACCACGAAATTGCCTCGAACCATTTTCTGCCACTCCCGCTTGAAGCCTTTCCCTCGTCACCCACCCATCTAGCTCTGTAACAGGAGCCTTGAGCAACCAGGACTCTCCTGGACTACCATGGGGACCACACTGATGAGCCACTCTTGCTTGATGAGCAGATAATGATGGTCTGAGATCCAGCACTGAGGTCACAGTGTGACTGAGAGACAGCTGGCTTGTGAGCTGAGTGGAGTGAGCCATCACCGGCTGTCCAGGTTGACCCTGTTCTGAGCATGTGTCAGCCTGCCTCAGTCTGGCTTATGCTGCTCAGCACCACACTGGGTCATTTGTAAAGAATAGAAATTTCTTTCCTCCGGTTATGGAGAGGAGAGAAGGAGGGGCAAAGTCAGGGTGGCAGCACCTGGTGAGGGTATTCTGCAATGTCATAACATGAAGGAATGTGTCACACAATGGAAGGGCAAAAAGAGGGTTCCAGAGATTTCTGTGGTAATGAGCCCCCTTGCCGAGTACTACGTATTAGCTCATTCACTCCTACTTCACTGCTAGTCCCCCCCTTCAGCCACATCCCAAACAGCCATATTGGGGACCCCTTCTAGCCTGTGCTTTTGGGAGATGCACTTAAGCACAGCAGAGCTCTCTGCCAAGTCGGCTGTGGAGTGAGGATGATCCCAGCCTCAGGCAGGAAGCAAGCATGGAGTCTGTTTTATGCAGTTGGCCTCTGAGGATGCTGTTGCAGGGGAGGGCCCTCAGATTCCCTGACCACAGGGCTCAACCTAGAGCCACGAGACCCCTGTGGTCCCCCTCTCCTTACTGCTGCTTGCTGAGCAGGCCCGGGATGCTGAGTTGCAAGTGTCAGCAAGATGGGACACTAATGTACTTCTTGCTCCAGCTCATCCTTCTGTCAGAATCCCTTTTAAGAGACTTCCTTCCCTTTTAAGAGACAATAACAACTATAAAGAGGAAATTCTTGTCTTTGATGTAGAAAACAAGAAGAGCTGGTTTATGAAGCAGAGTTTGCGTTTTTAAGTAGAAAGACAGAAAAGATGTTAAAAGGCATAAGGAAAGGTGCTTTGAGAAAGAAGAAGGAACACATCTGATAGGACAAGTGTGGCCTTCTCAAGAAGGACTCATGCTTAGCTGTCTCAGGATGTCCATATATAGCATTCATTTCTGTGGCTTTCAAGTTCCATCCCTAAATGTTGCTAGGAGACCCCTCCTCCCCTCTCTCTAACATGTTCAAAGTGCCTAACTTGTAGCAAGGTTAAAAGTTATAGAATTTGGGCTAGAGAGCTGGCTCCACAGTTAAAGCGCTTGCCTGCAAAGCCTAATAACCTGGGTTCAATTCCCCAGTACCCACATAAAATCGGATGCACAAAGTGGCACATGTATCTGGAGTTCATTTGAATGGCTAGAGGCCCTGGCATATCTATATTCTCACTCTCTCCCCTTGTGAATAAATAAAATGGTAAAGTTATAGAATTTCTCTTAGAGTTGATGATGGGGAGTACTAGGAATGAGCAGGAAGGGCTAAAAGATTCAAGTTCAAGGTATCATCAAGGCGGACCGTGTGGCTTCTTTCGTTGGTGTCTGAAGTTGCATCTTAGCAGGAAAGATGTCAGGAACAGCCGGCACCCTGCTCCCCATGTCATTACAGTTCTTCCTACCTTTCTATCCTGCCTCGCATGGGATGAGTCTTATGAAAATAGGTCAGAGTCAAACTGCCACACTGAAGAAGAAGAGGTAGCTTGTGCAGGTCACTGGTGGAGCCAGATAGGTGTGCGGGTCACTGGTGGGACCAGGCAGTTTTGCAGGTCACTGATGGGGCCAGGCAGGTTTGCTCCAGGAAATTTGGAAAACCCAGGGAAGAATACCTAACTGGACTCTGAACAAATAGGCAGTGAGGAGGGAGTGAGAATAAATAGGATAGAAAGAAGGAAACGGTGCCAGTAGGGAGAGCCAGAAGTAGTGAGGCTGAGACAGAGATAGAGGGAGAAGAACATGCACCTTAGTTCAAGGAGGAGCCTGAGAATAAAATGACCAAGGCCTCCCGAGGCAGACCTTATATATGCTCCCTTTGGGATAGGGGCACTGCCCTTCGAGGGAAGGGTCTTGGAAGACATGCAGAGGTAGAGGCGTGGGCTGGTGGGGGCAGACTAAATGCCCCATTGAGCCTTTTTGGGTGAGCGAGACCTGTTGAAGTCTCAATTATGGCTGACTAGAAGGGGGATTAGGTTCTGAGACCCTAATTGGAAGGAGTCCACAGCTGGAAGAGAAGCTACTAGAACTTCCCATACATAAAGGCAAAAAAAAAAAAACACAAAAAGAAAGGGAAAAAAGTCAAAATCATCTTAGAGCCATGGGGCAGCTGTGAAATAGGAAGCTGTGTGTGCCTGGAATAGCAGAGAAGAGAGAATTGGTGCACAGTTCATAACACGAAGAGCAGACCAAGCATAGTTGCAGGAAACTGAGAGAGCATCCAGCAGGAGAGAGAGAGACAGAGAGAGAGAGAGAGAGAGAGAGAGAGAGAGAGAGAGAGAGCAAAGGCATTGTTCAAACCCCAAAGGAAACCTTTTGTTAAGTCAGAGGAAGAAAAAGCTAACTCCCAGACCAGCAAAAAATAGGAATTAAAGTGACTTTTCATTGCCCCTGTGGCAGAAAGACAGTGGGGAAAAATCCTGGATTATTGAAAGAAGAAAACCCAACAGAAAGATTGTAAGAGCCATGGTGGGAGAGATTACCCAGAGACATTACCCCTCAGCTACAATTCATAAACGGGGGGGGGGGCAACCTGGCTGCCTCCTGTGCTTCCATAACCCCTTGCCACATGGATGGATCCAGTGTGCCCACCGAGGAGGATACCCAGTATCCGGATTGGGGACAGGGGGGAGGGAAATGGGAATATACCCACAATATTTACTCAATCAATGTATCTAATTTTGGGCAATAAAGATAAAATTTTAAAAAAAGAAACCCTGGTATACCCATGGGCATGCATGCATGTACGCATACCTATGAATACATGAAAAATTAAATATTAAAAATGATTTAAAAAACCACCACAGTGTACAATCCACATAATTCCAGGAGAATGATCTTGTGAGGGAGGAGGATAAAGGCTATCTCAAACAGGTCAGCTAGAAGGATTCATAGCCACTAGGCTTTCCCTGCAGAGACTAGTGAAAGAATCTCCTCAGGGGGAAGGAAATAACACAGCTGGACTTTATATAAACTCCAGGCCGCATAAAGAATGCCAACTGGAGTTCAGGTCCTCAGCACCCATGTAAAGCTGAAGGCACAGTCCACACATGTCTGTAATTCCAACATAACTGTGGCATGGGAGGTGGAGTCGGGAGAATCCCCAAGCTTGAGGACAACTAGACTGGCGTTCCCAGTGGCAAATGACAAGAGAGACCCTGTCTCTAGGTGGAAGGAGGGGACCAACATCTGGAGGTTGCCCTCTGACCTCCACATGTGGCTTTGGAAGACGGACACACACACACACAGAGAGAGAGAGAGAGAGAGAGAGAGAGAGAGAGAGAGAGAGAGAGAGAGAGAGAGAGAGAGAGAATGGACTCAGAGTATTAGAGAATGGAGAACTAAGGGAACTGAACTGATGTAAGAGTTTAGCTAGAATCGGTGCGGGATGTGATTACAATAATCCTGATCAATCACACTTTGATCTTCATAGTTTCTACTCCCAGTCTAAAAGTATTAGATGGAAATTTCCAGAAATAAATAATCAATATATTTTAAACTACATGTCATTCTGACTGTGATATGGGAATTTGGAGTGTCTTTGAGCATTTCTTGGCTCTAGGTTGGTGGAAACTCAGCAGTTAGGGTGCTGGATGTTCACAGCAACACAAAACTTCCACTGAGTCAGTGACATCCAGGTTCTTGTCTGATGGTTTTTATTTATTCGTATTTATTTATTTAGGTTTTTCAAGGTTGGTCTTGCTCTAGCCCAGGCTGACCTGGAATTCACTATGCAGTCTCAGGCTGGCCTCAAACTCATGGCGATCCTCCTACCTCTGCCTCCCCAGGGCTGGGATTACAGGCGTGCGCCACCACACCCAGCTTGTCTGATGAATTTTGACTAATGAAATCCACAAACCATGGAAGGTGAAGTTTAGAAAGATTTTATTACAGAGCTTAATGGAAGGAAAGAAGGCAGAGCTCCTTTCCAGCAGGAGGAAGTTCCCAGACATGGGAAAGGCTACCCGATGGCCCCCGGCTGGTTTTTTCTGGAAACTGCCTGGAAGCTGAGCTGGTCAGTCCATTGCCCATGCCAGGTGTCGAGGGCTTTGTGATCATATCCACATCTACCTGACATATTTCTAGGGAAAGAAAGGAAACTCCTTTAGGGAAAAGGAGATAAGGGAAAACCAGATCCCATGCCGGTGCTTAGGCATTTGGTAATGTTATCGATATCCTCTGGTGAGGTTTTAGGGGAAAAGAAATAAGAATGAAAACAGATCCTCCCCTTATAGGGTCAAGAACATTTCCCTCTTAGTTTCTTTTGGGAGGCCCTGCTACCGGAAACTGCCTCAAGGGGTGTTATGGACTCCACCCTGCTCTGTACAGCTGGCATGTGGCTCCTCTGTCTAGCTTGCACACACCACATGTGTCAGCCGCCCAACAGTCTGGCTCACTCACACCACACACACTCCCACCCATGGGGCTAGCATGCCTACATTGTATGGGTCACCTGCTTGGTAGTCCCTCAGAAGCCATCTTGGTCATAAGAGTCATAGTATTTGGTTCCGATAATGCTTACTTGGGAGTCTAAGCTCTGTCACAATACACACGCCATCTCATATCTCATCGCATGACATTATGTCATCTCACACATCACAGACACAGAGTCAAGCTGCGGGCTCAGAGCTGCCTACAGGAACAAGGTGTGGCTGGAGATGGAAAGGGCATCACTGAGTCTGGGGGGATGGATGGGTGGCAGTCTAAACAGATGATAGCTTGAATATGCTTTTCAATAGGAACCGAGCAGATTGGAAGCCCCTGGGACAATCAGAGTTCTTTGCCTGTCAGTCCCTGGACATACACCCTGGGTGGTCAGACGACAGACTGAAGGAGCTGTTACCATCACAGCATTAGGTGTCTGCCTCTTTGTGGTGTCCAGATGAGAGAGTGTCACTTTTTCCTCAGTCTGATGTATAAGCTCTCTGGCTTGGCTTCATGATAGGGTTTTAATATGCCATGTGCTTCTCGGTCCCAACTCACCCCAAGAAATGCGTAGGGTGATACCTTATCTACTCTCGGGAATAAGTCATTACTTTGGAATTCAGCCTCACTCAAGTTCTCAGGACATGGGCAGAATGGAGTCAAGTTCTTTGCTGGAATATAACATGAATGGCCTCTCTCCTGGTTTCCAGTAGAGTCCTGTTTCCATCTGAAACCCAGTGGGCAAGGCCTTCGCTGTCCACATTTCTCGTGGCAGCCTGGTCTCCTAATTCCCCACTGGATTGGCTTCTATAACCTGCGGTTTTAAAATTTCCCCCATTCCTCTCACCAGTTTCCAAGGCCTATGAATCATGGTCAGGTTTATCACAGTAATAGACTGCACTAATCTTCTTTATTAGTTAATTTTCTCACTGCTGTAACAAAACACCTGACAGAAGCAACTTAAGGAAGGAAGGAAGGTTCGCATTTTCTCACAGGAAGCAGAGGACGATGGATGCTGGTGCTCAGCCGGCTTCTTCCTTCTCCCCCAATTTTCTAAGTCCTGGACCCCACACAGCCCATGGGATGGTGCCACCCACATTCAGGGTATGTCTTCCTGCCTCAGTTACACTTGATTGGAAACAGTCTCACAGACGTACCCAGTGGTGTGTTTCCATGGTGATTCTAAATCCAGCCAGATGATAATTAAGATGAACCATCACAGAATTCAGTGTGAATTCCACAAAGGCTTTGTTGCATTTACTTCTTGTTGCCGGGACCCAACACTCAACCAAAAAGCCTGATTTACTTCAGCTTACAGTGTCAAGGGGGAAGTTTCATGTGGGCAGGAAGAGCATGATAGGAAGGGGGAAACTGCTTATATCTCTTCATGTTGACAGGGAATAGGAAGCTGCCTATATCTCTGGGTGGAAGTCGTCTGAGTGAGCTGGGCTAATGAGCCTCAAGGTGACACACCTCCTTCAGCAAAGCTCCACCTCGCAATCGTCACCGGCTGTGGGTCGATTAGCCTAAAGGCCTGATCACAAACACATAGAGAACATTTCACATTCGAAGGAGAATAGGAGAAAGCTAGCTTCTTTGAGGCAGTTCAGTCAGGGATTGAGACCCAAAGGGAATTAGGAGATGCCACTCCACATGCCATCTCCTGGCAGAACTGGAACTCATGTCTGACCGAGACCGATCTACTGTCTGTCCCCTACTGTCCCCAGTCTAGAGCGTTATGACCCCAGCCAGCTGACTCCGGTGTGGGCTGACTGTAGGGTCCACCCTCCAAATTTACCAGCCAATCAGATTTTCCCTTTACATAGGGAAAACAGCCCTGTCTCTTAATCCTAGCCTCTCTCCTCATCTCTGCTTTATACTTTTTCATTTAGTTGCGTTTACAGCCTTCCTCTGGTCTCTGACTCCACCAGTGTGCGTATTTACACTCTGGATCCAGCACGTGGCTGCTGTCCTTAACTTCTAGCTTCCACCCGGGGAAAGGACGCTGCAAACACCAAGTTTATTCAGCTGGATTCCACTTTCCACATGCTGGCGGGTCTTCCCTTGGAAGCTTGTGTTTCTCACAGACGCCACATGCTTGAGGCTCTACCCCAACCTTTCTTTAAAAGCCTCTGTTTTTAGCTTTCTTTCCACGTGCTCGCACCCTTTCTTTGAAGGCCTTAGTGTCTCTTAGATGATAAAAATCCAGATTTTTCCTAAGCTTCCGTCTTTCTTAGATATGTTTTCCACATGAAGACATGTTCTGGTTTTCCTTCCCAGATCCCAATTCCCCTTAAACAAACTCCACAATTTGTGATTTCTCCCCAAATAAAATCAATAATTCATAATTTGTCTTTCTTGAGTCTGTCTTTATTAATCTTCATTAAAGATTAGGACAGAACCTAAAGCTTGGGGTTCATAAGTCTGGGGGACCCCTCTGAACCACAAAATCCTTCATTACTACCACAGACATTAAAAAGTAAGGGTTCTAATAGCTTGGAAGACAGAGGATCATTTGGAAAGCTATTGATCAAGGCTGACCTACCGATTCATCACAATTCCAATCAATATCCCAGCAAAATGTCTCACTCTCCACACACACATCTGTAGTTGTCTTGCTGTGTAGCATACGTGTGTGTGTGTGTGTGTGTGTGTGTGTGTGTGTGTGTGTGTGTGCATGCCACAGCATGGATGCTGAGGTCAGAGGACAATCTCGGGTGTTGGTCCTCACATCCAGTTTGAGGCAGGCTCTGTCATTCATCGCTGTGGTGGCCAGGACAGTCAGACTGAGAGCCTCTGGCCAATTCTCCTGCCTCCACTTTCCTTCTTACTGTAGGCGTGCTGAGATTACAGAAGCCTGCTATAGTGTCTGATTTTTAAGTGGGTCCTGGGAATTTGAAGTCAGATACATTTGCAATGCAAGTGCTTTATCCACACAGCCATCTCCCCATCCCTGGCCTCAAACTCTCTGTGTCCTGAGTGCTGGGATCACAGGACCGCATCACCATACCTGGCTTAGGTGCCTTGTAGATATCAGCGCAGGGATTCTAAAACTTTGTGGAAAGACAAAAGACCTAAAATATCCAACACTATCCTGAAGAACAAACTTTGGGCACACCCTTCCTGGTTTGGGGGCTTGCTGTAGTTATAATGATATTGTGGGAGATTAGGAGGTAGATTTTGTAGGCAGTCAGAGTCCAGCCCTTATGACCTCACAGTCACAACCTTGCCCCGCCTACCTCAGCAGCCCTAGCCAGGCCTCTGCCCCACCCAGATGAAGGTGAGGCTCTCCTAGGTCCAGACCAATCAAATGATATGAACCCTCCTCCAGCACGATTTCAAGTTCTAACCCAGCCAGAGTGGTGTGGCTTTTTCAGCCTGGATCTAGACACACATAGATGGTGCTCTGTAAGGAGGTGGTGAGTGGAATCCTTACAAGGCGAGGGAGAGAGAGAAAGAGAGAGAGAGAGAGAGAGAGAGAGAGAGAGAGAGAGAGAATTACTTCACATGGATCTTATTTCCTAAGCTCTCTTTAAAAGCACACACTTCTTAATTTCTTTTATTTCTGCTGATCTTGATGAGTTCATCAGGGCACATGGTGGTGGGTGTTTTAATTATATTTCATTCCCTTTCCCTTAAATAGTGGGTACTTGTTTAAAACTCTCTCCATCTGAGTCTGTCAATTCTTCCATGTATTTAAGATATGAACCCAGGATTTGAGAGTTGCCAATATTTTTGGCACTGTTTCCAAGTCCTCTATCTGTTCTGGAGGTCTCCACCAAGATTGGAGAGTTCTTTTATAACAAGATATCCATGTCCCTGGGTGGAGGGGCACCGCTGCCGGGGGCTCTGGGTGTCCACCGAAGCTTTCCTCAGCCCTGCCCATGCCAACCACACCCTCCTTTCTCCCTCTCTTTCCTTCTCCAGCACTTTTTTCCTTTCTTCTAAACGGGTACTAGGCACTGCTTGGACGTCTCTCCATGGTAACTAAAGATGCTCTTTTTCTTTTTAAAGATGTGGACTTTCTGGACTTGACCATTTTTTTTTTGCTTACTCCCTAACTTAATAATCTTTGATAATTGATTCAAGCGGATTTGTACGGGAACAATCTGCTCCAATAACCACGGAGAAAAGATACATTGGAGAGGGTGAAGCAGGCTCTGAGTTTACAGCTTCCGAGGCTTTCCTCACCCAGAGGAAAAACATTATGGGAGGGAATTAAAAGGGGATAATAAATGCGTATTTTTTCCTCCTCTCCCCTCCTCCTCATGGTTGTCTTTCTTTTAATTACCATGCTCCAATAGTGCTTTAATCCATGTCAGTGTTGAGTAAACAAAGTTTGAGAGGGCCCGTCCTGATATACAATTCTAGGTTTATCTGCTAGGCTTCCAGTAATAAGATAGTTAATTCTTAGGAGAAGGAATTTTTTTTCCAATGGTGGATATATGTTTTGAGTGGCACTTAAAGGTGGAGAAATCGATGTGTGGAGGAAGGGTTGAAGATGTAAATAGGAAGGTAAGGTAAACCTCCAAAGGCCAGACCCCAACCCAAGATTTAGACTAAATCCAGATCTTATCAGCCTGATATGTAAGCAGGTCTTTGATACCTTGGCATGCCATAAACTCCTGGGCCTGTCATGGATTAGATGCCAGGCCTTCCAAAAAAGCCAGACACTTGTGCTGGGCCCGAATCATGGACTAAAGAACTGACCACTCTCCTGTCTCTCTTACTCACTTGCCTCTGTCCTTGTTCTTGATTTCAACTGATAGACGGTCATGTGCTGCTTAAAAAGGTACAACCTGGCTATGGATTCGGGAAAGAGCTCCCCTGAACCCAGACCCCAACAGACTAAATCAGTACATGCTTGTCAATGTTTCCTCATAGACAAGACTGGCCTTCTGGTGGCAAGAAAGGGAAAACATAGCTCAAGGGAATAACTAATTTATACCTTCTTTCCTGTCTACTAAAGTCCATGACCAAATGGGTAAACTGAATCAAAATATGTTTTCCCATCTATGGCTCAATAGTTAGAGTCATTTACTATTGAAAATGCTACACCTTTGCTGCTTTGCTTATAAGTAAAGAGAAAAGGGGAATCCTCTACTTATAAGTCTCTATGTTAAGGATGATATATTAGAATCAGATTGCTCATTGGTTAGAGATACTTATCAATAGCTATACTCATTTGGCAATTTTGTACAGATTTTCTGAGGCCCTGTTCCCTGACCACAGGAACAGGTACAAGGGCCCATTAATAAGGACTCAAATCTATAGGTTCTGGGAAGCAGAAGGAGGACATTCAAAGGTTACACTGGACAGATGACCTGACCCCAGATAAACCTTTCTAAGGACCTGTCTTCTGGCCATGAAAACAGGTCCAGTGTCCCATCAGTAAGAGTTTAAACCCATAGTTTTCAATTTATTTGGGGGGTAACACATTGATAAAAACTTAAATCCATAGACCCCCCCATGCCCAAGTACAAGTTCAGGGTCCCATCGGTAAGAGTTTAAATTCATAGTTCCAAGTTGTTTTTTAACACAATAGTATGAACTTAAATCTGTAGACCACAGGGTCCCATCAGTAAGAGTTTAAATCCATAGTTCTCAAGGTTTTTGGTAACCCATTGTTAAGAACTTAAATCCATAGACCCCAAGATAGCTAGACCAGCATTGCTCTCTGTCGCCCTACAGATGGAAACAGATACTTCCAAAGTTCCACCAAGGACCCCCTCACCTGTCCACTAAAGCATTGGGAAGAATTGGATCCCCAGAGCATGCAAAATAAGAGACTAGCTTTCTATTGCGATAAAGCGTGGCTCAGTAGTCCCAAGGCACATAAGCTAACCTTGGGAAGGCCTCTTACTGTAATACTCCCCATGAAATAGGGAGCATTCTGAACTCAAGGGGACATATCTGTTTGTCTGATAGTCAAATGGTAAAATATCAAGCCCTCTGTTGGAGGGACCTGAAGCAACCCTTAAGTTTTGCTCTTCTTTCAACCCTTCCGCTTACCTTCCATATGAGAAATAGCTTGAACACTCGTGTGAGTAGTTTTATTGGAAACCTGTGCTGCCAGGCCAGACCTTAGGGACCAGCCCTTAGAAAATCCTGATCTCCAATTATTTACAGGTGGGAGTTCTTTTGTTCAGGATGGAACTAGAAAGGCAGGATATGCAGTGGTGACAGAACATGATATTTTTGAATCTGGGCCACTTCTAGCTAGTGCCAGTGCCCAACGAGCAGAGCTGATAGCCCTGACCAGAGTCCTAAGTGTTAGCACAGCAAAGCGAGTGATTATCTATATAGACTCTAAATATGCTTATTTAATATTACATGCTCATGCAGCCATTTGGAAAGAAAGAGGTTTATTAAATACTTCATAAACTCCAGTTAAACACTCTAGGGAGATCCTGAACCTTCTAGAAGCAATCCTCCTCCCTTGTGAGGTGGCAGTCCTGCACTGCCCTGGGCATCAGAAGGATGATGATCCAGTTATCTTAGCTATCATAGTTATCATTTGGCAGATTCTGCAGCCAAAGCTACAGCCCTAAAAACAGAAGGAATGTTTCCTCTTCTGTGGGAGGATTCCCTTCTCCTGCCTGAAGACCAGGATATACCTCACAGGAAGACACTGAGACACAGGAGGATGGCTGCAACTTAGATTACTGTGGGTGGTGGGCTACCTCTGCTAACTGTTTATGGCTACCTCAGTCTCTACAGTGGAAAGTCCTTAAGGTCTCTTCATCATATGTATCATCCAGGGAGAGAAAACTCAATTCAGCTAATAAAAAGAACATTTGTGGGCAGGGAAATAACACAATGGTGAGATTCTCAAAAGACTAATTCTTGTAATAATCATCTGCTCCCTCCTGGGAACCAGAGATGAGGGAAATTACCAGGATATGACTAGCAAATAGACTTCCCTCATTTTCCAGGGGACCCCTAGACCATCTTGTTACTGGTATGGGTAGAGACTTTTACTGGGTGGGTAGAAGATTTCTCCTGCCAGACAGAAAAGGCCCAAGAAGTAGTGAAGGCCCTTTTAGGTGAAATCATACTGTTGTAGTCAGACACACATCGCTGGGATGAATCTCCAAACCAGGCACAATTTTGGGGAGGAAAGTATTTATTGAAACTAACAGATCCAGGGGAAGTTAAGGAAAAGGGCTGGCCCCTTTCACAGATCCAAGCAGAGAGACAGAACCCACCACCAGCACCTCAAGCAAGCAAGCACATTCCAAACTAGCAAACAAGAGGAACTCCAGTTTGAGCTCAGATTTCTTTTTGCATATGTATAGCTAGAATTCCAGACCCACCCCAGAAACACCTTAGGGCTGAACCCTAGGATCTGGCCAAGGTGACACACCTCCTCCAGCCAGAACTGGCTGGAGAGAATTTACAATTATAATAAACTTTTGAATCTCTTGGGGGACATTATTCAAACTAACACACATACCAAGATTTGGAATACCCAAGAGTATACAGAGTGACAATGGAACAGCCTTTAAAGTGGAAGTCACTCAGAAGATCTCCCAGGCCTTGGGGATACAATTTAATCTCCATTGCGCCTGGCATCCCCAATCCTCTGGAAAAGTAGAAAATATTAATGGCCTTTTTAAAAGGCACCTAACCAAGCTACTGCAGGAAGCACAGACCTCCTGGACCAAACCCTTGCCACTAGCCTTAGTTCAGTTAAGGAGCACTGCAGGGAAATTGGGATTCACTCCCTTTGAGGCATTGTGTGGCGGGCCCTTCCTTTCCCGGGACCTGCTACATGACCCAGAGACCACCGGCTAATGTCTCATGTTACAGATTTAGCTAAGTTTCAACAGGTCCTCTCAGAGCTAAAACAGACAAACCCCGAGCAGGAAGTTACCAGAACACCTTCATTTCGCCCAGGAGACTCAGTTTTAATGAAAGCATTTAAAGAAGGTCCCTCCCTAGGATGCACCTGGGAGGGCCCTTGCCCAGTCATTCTGTCCACTCCTACGGCTGTCAAGGTTACGGGCAAAGACTCGTGGATTCATCACACCAGGGTCAAAAGGTGGCACATCTCCCAAGAGACTCCACAGGAATCCAAACCAGGTGCTAACCTCTATACCTGTGAACCGATAGAAGACCTCAAGCTGCTTTTCAGACACCAGCCAACTGAAGCATGAGATAAATCTCTACCCCTGTCACTGGATTAACTTCCTTTCTAAGTGTTCTAACTACCTATGTAGAAGTCAAAGACAATTGGCACCATCAGAGTTAAAAAGTTCAATGTTTTGACTTCTGCTCCTAGGTTGCAAGGCCACTGAAGATGATGGGACATTTCTACTCTGTCACTCTGGTAAATCACTTGTCTTTCTGATCAGGAAAGACATGGAGACCCAGAAACAAAATCGGTGTACAGTCTGAAACAGGAGAGTTGTAACTGAGGAAAAACCAGTCCTCCAGGCTTCCCAGGAAAGGAAAAGTCAAGGTCAGTATGGCTTTGATTCATCATTACTGACAACACCAGTGCTGGAGAAGCCACAGTGATCCTCCCAAGTCCCGAGAATCTTCCTTGGACAGCCACTAAGTGACCTCCCAAATTATATCTTTGATTAAATTTTGACTGCTTGTGTAAAACACTTAGAGAAGTTTAAAGCAAGTACAGAGAAATATGCCTCACTTTCTACCCATGTTGCTGGTTGGTCTTTTCATTCTATCTTTACCCAGGATGGAAACTCATTCCTTGCCTGGGTCCAAGAATACATCTCACTGCTGCCCAAGGGAGCATGTGTTCCATTATTAAAGTTGAATGTTGTGTATACATACCTGACAATTCTGCTAATGTCTCCTCTGCTTTGTAAGACTTACATGAAGATTCAGACCATGTCGGATGCTACAGTGCCATTCGGTGAGCAGTTCTGGGAGTGGCTCTCAAGTTTTTCATGATAAAGAAGATCATAGCCATCATAACCTTTGTAATTATTTTACTAATCTTTGGACCTTGTATACTCAAATGCTGTTTAACTTTATTTCTGCTTGCTTATAGGCTGTCCACTGTCAGATGGTTGTACAACAATCCAGCTCCATTTACACTGTGCTGCTTAAGCACCCAATAAAAATAGAACACTTCTCACTTCTGAAGGGGCTTCCTCCCCTTCCTACCTCACAACTTGAAACCTGAGTCTCTGAGACAGGCTCCAACACTAATGTTTACACTAAATCTTGGTTATGTGATGTGTGACTGACAGGTCTCTCTCTCTCTCTCTCTCTCTCTCTCTCTCTCTCTCTCTCTCTCTCTCTCTCTCTCTCTCTCTCTCTCGCCTTTAAAATAAGGACCCTACCTTCTCTAAGAGATACCCCGAATGCCATAAATCCAAGTCTCATTCAGCAGAAAGTAGTTAAGATCAGACACCCATCGTCCTGTTTTCTCCAACAGCAGTTGGGGTGTCTTCAAGAGAGGGGAAATGTGGGAGATTAGGAGGTAGATTTTGTAGGCAGTCAGAGTCCAGCCCTTATGACCTCACAGTCACAACCTTGCCACGCCTACCTCAGCACCCCCTAGCCAGGCCTTTGCCCCACCCAGATGAAGGTGAGGCTCTCCTAGGTCCAGACCAATCAAATGATATGAACCCTCCTCCAGCACAATTTCAAGTTCTAACCCAGCCAGAGTGCAGAGTGGTGTGGCTTTTTCAGCTTGGATCTGGAAACACATAGATGGTGCTCTGTAAGGAGGTGATGAGTGGAATCCCTGCAATGTGAGAGAGAGAGAGAGAGAGAGAGAGAGAGAGAGAGAGAGAGAGAGAGAGAGAGAGAGGAGAGAGAGAAAGAGAGAGAGAGAATTACTTCATATGGATCTTATTTCCTAAGATCTCTTAAAAGCATGTACTTCTTAATTTCTTTTTTTTCTGCTGATCTTGATGAGTTCATCAGGTCACATGGTGTTGTTTTAATTTTATTTCTTTCCCTTCCCTTTAAATAAATAAAGTGTATAATTGTATAAAACTCTCTCTCTCCATCTGAGTCTGTCAATTCTTTGATGTACTTAAGATATGAACTCAGGGTTCAAGAGTTGCCAATAACTTTGGCACTGAGTGCAAGCCACGTATCAATATGTCACTGGAAGGAAAATAGTGGGCACACAAGTTCATGGGATAAAGAGAGCAGGATTATAGCCTTGCAGATGCAGACCTTAGACCTTTGACAAAACAGCCTGCAGTCAGTAAGGCTGTGCTGTTCAATACTTCCTCTGCTGAGCATCCTCAAAGCCAGTGAGTCCTGACCCGAGTCTCGCACTGCCACCGAAGGTCATTGATCAGGCCGGAGGAGCAGCCAGCTGCAGCTAAGGAAGGAGTGCTTTTTGGAGACTGCCCTGTGGTGTCCAGCTAACAGCCTGGGTACACCCAGGTTGGATGGATCCCTGTCTGTTGTTTTTAACAAAAGGAGAAGGGAGTCCTGAGGTCTGCGTGTGTGTTCTCGGGCCACGCAGGCAGGGCAGGGCGGGAATGCACTCAGGGAGGCAGGGCCGGGCCGGGCCAGGCACTTCTTCTGGTCCTGGCTTGTCACTGGGTCACCGGGAGCTGGGTGAGGTCTGTTCTGCCTTACAGCTCCAGAAGCGTTCTGCTGACGGCAGCGGAGGACCCAGGCAGGGAGGGAGCAGGCATGCTCCAAGTGGCAGCAGCAATGGCAGACCTGGCTGCGGGAGACCCGGCAGACTCGGACAGCCGTGGAGGCATGCCCATGGGCCTGAGAACCCGCGGACATGTTACAGCTCTTGGGAGCATGGCTTCCTGTGTGTTTAGCTCATCTCTTCAGAGAAAATAATGGGCAGAGACCCGGGGGAAAGGTGTGGAAATATATTCCCCTTTATTGTAGGAGCCCCATTGGTTAAATAGAGGTAGAGGAGGAGGGAGGGGAAGAAATGGGCAACAGAGATTGACAGTAATCAGCGACCTGTGAATACCTGCTTTGCATGTAGACGTGAGCTTGGGCAGGTATCAGATGGTGGGGGCAGAGGAGCTGTCACCTTGCAGGCACAGCTGGGGTGTGAACCTGGATTCATGTGGCTTGCTTTGGGAGGGAGTTTTCCAAGGGTGGAGATGGGGAAATGCCTACCCATTTGCTGGGGTTTCAGACCTGTTTTCAAACACCCTTAACTCTTTGTGCTCTATGTCCCATTTAGCAGTACCAACACCTGTCTTGTCTCTTTCCTCCCAAATCTTGCTGTTTGCCCCAAGGCACTCATGACTGGCCCCTTGGACAGAAGCTTGGAGCCAAGTGCACAGATCTGGAACATGCTGGTAGAGTAGGTGCCCTGCATTTCCCATTATATTTTGTGAAGATTCCCACTCAGCTCATGTTCCACTAGCAACAGATCATGAAGACCACACTTCATTTAAAGACATTAAGATTTTATTTCATCAAAGTGACAACACATTTTCACTACATAGTGGCATTCATCATCTTTTCTCTGTTGTAAACTACTCCACACACACCATTCTTCCCAATTTATTTTGAGTCAAATTATATATAGAAAATAAATGACTGCACAAGCCAAAATACATAGCCTATAAATACCGTGCACACTTTCACTCACAGGGAACAGGCTCATCACTTGTCTTGATATATTAACTACATAGAGTGAGTATTCAGAGAGCCAGAAACATAGAATTTCATCAGAAATAGAGCTGATCCCTAGCTTGCCTTGCTTCAACAGAAACCAAGCACATGGCGTTTGCATGGCTGGGTGCTCAGCATGGCAAGTTGGACTCCAGATCACCAATGCCTGGCTTTGGAAATTACAAGAGATTGAGCAGTGGCTACACATACTCTATCTGGGACTTACTTGTCCCTCAAAGTAGGGTCTCAACATGGCCGCAGCCTGTGTGTTCATCCCTTCACCCCACTCCACACTGTGGTCACAGGAGCCAGGAGGGTGGTCACAGGGCTCAGGTGGCCCTTGACTTGAGACCTGTCCTGGACAGACAAAGAGTGTCCTGACAGCAACATGGTTCCTGAGAGAGATGCCTTCAGGAGGCTGTTATTCTCCCAAGTCTCCAGTGACAGGCCAGGGGGGGGGCTGGGGTGTGGCTCAGTATGAAGTGCTTGCCTCGAAGGTACCTGGTTCCATCTAAGCCCAAGGGTAAAAAGAAATTATAAAAAAAAGAAGAAAGAGGAGGAGGAGGAAGAGGGGGTCAAAACAGTCCACAGAACTGGGTAGACACTTACTCTGAAGTCAAGTGGGCATGGGGTAGAAGGGGCTCAGTGACGTGAGGTCACAGTTTATAGTGGGAAGATTTTCCAGTATAAGAATCAGGTTGGGGGGGGGTGGAGGAGCATGATGGCGGACGAGTAGCAGCCTCGCCAGGACTCTCTCCATAAAGGTTTGATTTTCCAGCTAGGATCCAAACAACAGACCCCAGCCAGCTCTGAACCCAAGCCCACCCTCTCCCCAGCTCCTCCACCAGCCCAGACAGGGTTCCCCAGTGGCTTTCTGCAGAGGAACAGAGAGCCACCCTTCCCCCACCCCAAGCTCCCGCCATCACCATTGTTTCCTCGCAGGCGCTTCCCGAGCCCTTGCCTGCTGAGCACCTTTCCCTCCTGGTGTGCCCTCCCTCCAGCGCCTGATTCTTGGGCGAACTTCTCCCCAAGACCCGCCCCCATATACACAGGCAGACGTGCTCCTTGGCCAAACTGACCTAGCTCGGTTCCCGAAGCCCACTCTGGACCACAGCTGCCGGGCAGGGCCAGACCTCAGGCACTTGCGAAACTCTGCCAGTGCTGGGAGGGCAGTGGCCCTGCCAGGAGGGCACAGGTGGCTTTGGCAGGCACCAGGGACCACGCACCACTGACAGGAGGGCACAGTCAGGTGGGAAAACACTGGGCTCTAGAGTTTGGGGTGCTGGGGCTGTTTCTCCTGCAGCATATGGACAAGGGACAGGGGCCTATGTGGTGGCTCTAAGAATAAACAGTCACATGCAGAGGGATCCAGACAGGTAAAGATCTAAGCCTCTCTGGGGACAGAACACCCCAACAGGAAAGACCTCTGTTAAGATCAAACCTGGTGAACTTTCCACTGGAAGCAAAGCAGGCTGAACAGCACTCCCCAGGATGACTGAGTCCCACTCACCTATCTGGACATGGGCAGAAACCAATGGAAAAAAACCACAGAAATCAAAGACGGAACTCCCCAACTCAGGGCCCCTAGTCCCATTATGGAACAGGAAAGTGGCAAGGAAGTGGAGACAACAAATATACAATCCCAAAGAGAGAATAATGTGACTCCTGACCTCAACTGCAATGTAAACATGAAGCAGTTAATGGCTGATATGGAAACTATGAAAAAGACATGAATGAGATGAAGCTCACCAACACAAGCATAGACTCCAGACTGAATTTAATGGAGAGAAATATGAATGAATTCAGAAACACATTAAGTGAATTGAAGGTGAACCAACTATGGGAGGAGCTAGACAATCAATTGATTAAATTTGATGAGACTTAAGGAAACTTAAAAATGATTTTCAGGAATCCCTAGCAAAAACAAAAATAGACTGGAAAATGGATCTCACCAAAGAATTGGAGACTATAAACAAAATTATAGCAGAAACCAAAAATGAAACAGAGTTGTTAAAAATCTCCCTTGAATCAATCAGTCCCAGAGTTGACAATCTGGAGGACAGACTCTCAGACACTGAGGACAAGACAGAAGGAATTAATAAGGATGTCATAGGTTTCAATAATTTCAAGAAATCAAGTGAGCAAAATTTGAGGGATCTATGGGATACCATAAAGAGGCCCAATATTGGAATCATGGAGATCCCAGAGGGAGAAGAAGCCCAGGCTAAGGGCATAGGATATATTTTCAACAGAATTATTCAAGAAAACTTCCCCTATCTAACAAGAGAAAGCCCACTCAACTTTCAAGGGGCCCAGAGGACTCCAAACAAAAAGGACATGAAGAGGACTTCTCCAAGACACATTTTAATTAAGATGCCTAACATAGAAAGCAAAGAGAAAATACTCAAAGCTGCTAGAGGAAAGCAAACCGTAACTTATAAAGGAAAATCCATCAGACTTACCTCAGACTTCTCATTAGAAACCATGAAAGCCAGAAGGGCTTGGAATAATGCTTTTCAGGTCCTAAAGAAGTATGGCTTTCAGCCTAGACTACTCTACCCAGCAAAGCTATCCCTCATACTAGATGGAGAATTGAAAGTGTTCCATGAAGTAAACCAGCTCTACGACTATTTGAACACAAAGCCAAAATTACAGAAGATTCTACAGGACATATCCACACAGAAGAAACGGGAAATATACCTCAGAAGAGTACCAGAGACCAGGCATGAAAATCACAGTCAGTGTGCTAATAACAGCAGCACAGACACCAACCTCCATTAACCCTTCAACATGGAAGGGCTTAGAGCAAACCTCACAGTTATATCTCTGAATATAAATGAACTTAACTCCCCTATAAAAAGACACAGACTTGCAGGGTGGATCAGAAAAATGGACCCTTCCATCTGCTGCCTTCAGGAAATGCACTTTACTTCTAAAGACAGAAATCTTCTTAGAGTAAAAGGATGGAAAACAGTTTATCAGGCATCTGAAAGTAAAAAGAAAGTGGGTGTGGCTACATTAATTCCTGACAAAATAGACTTTACACCAAAATCAATTTAAAAGGATAAGGATGGTCACTTCTTACTCATCAAAAGAATGATCCGACAGGAAGATATCACCATCATTAACATATATGCACCAATTTTGGGTGCAACACGGTTCATAAAGGAAACCCTACTCAAAAATAAAGCAGAAATAGACTCTAACTCCATCATAGTAGGAGACTTTAATACACCTCTATTATCTCTAGACAGATCAAGCAAACAGAAGATCAGCAGGGACATAACGGAGCTCAATAACACAATAACCCCTCAGTAACAACACACTTGGGCCAGGAGAACCAGGCTGAGTACTAGGCTATCCATGGTCCCCTGCTACAAGGACTGATCCAGACGACCCACGGAGGAGGATATCCAGCTGATTGGGGATGGAGAGGTGGCGCATTGGGGAATTGGGGATAACAACTCATTGTTTGCCCACTAAATAATGTAACTCATTATGGACAATAAATATATATTTAAAAAATAATCAGGTTGGACTGTTACAGGCTCTCTCAGGCTCTCATTATGGCATGTCTCAGAATTTTACCTGTAGTCCCTGCCCTGGAATCATATAGGATCTTGTCCAAACAGAATTGTCACATGACTATATTCCTGGGGCTGAGTCAATCTGTACATTAAAACCAACAACCACACACACACAAAAAAAATATCACCCAGAATCCCGCTGTGGTCACCCTCCCGCTAGTCCAGTCTTGGCGCAGTTGCTGGGGGAAGCAGGCAGCCTCCACAGTGTGGTCAGTCTTGGCATGTCATGGAGCAGCACATGGGAGCTGCCTGGTGCCTCATGGCTCTTAGACACCAAGCGGCATGCAGGACTGATGAGGAAACAGATCCCAGCAGTGGCTACACTTCAGAAAACCAAGAGATATGGGCACAGAAGGAACACCGGGTGGTAAGTCCCTCAGGGCCTGCTCACAGTAGGAAAGGCTTGGGCTGTGGAAGGGGCATCTTAACCCTGACCTTGGGTCTGGAGAAACAACACTCACAAGGAGCCAGCTAAGAAACGTTCCCATACAACAGTGCTTTTAGGCTGATGCTCTGTGACCTTCACTTGGGATGAGTGTGACCACACTCAGCATGGTAGGTGACTGTACCCCTAATTCCTGCATGAGTAGAGTTCCTAGAACTGGCAGAGCTAGGGTGAGGCACTCCAGTTGGCACTGACTCAGGACTTCCTGCTGAGCAGACTCAGCAAACTGAAAAAACTGTTCCTTTTCCCTCCATACCCCAGCTTTCTCCGCTAATGCTCCAAGGGTCTTGACTACCCTCCCAAGACTCAGACTCCCCGTGGAGGGAGAAACCACTCCTGCTGGAGCTGCAGTCTATGCCCTAGCCTAGCTGGGTCTGAAGCTGTGCACGTGCAGTGACAGGGAGGCTCCTGCTCAGTGTCACCATGGGCAGCAGTGTGTTCTGGTGTCCAGAGGACAGAAGGCTCAGGCACATTGGGGTAGAAAGGCGACACCATCACTGGTCATGCCATCAGCCTGCAGTGCTGGGAAGGGCATTCTGCCAGAGTCTCCCGTGAGGGCTGTGATCCCCCATCCAGACAGCAGGAGGACAGGGGCCCCTGGGTCCAGGCAGGTGTGCATTTTTCTCTGGTTAGGGGATGGTACTTGTCCTGGGTGGCAGCCTCTCTGCTCACACGGTGGACAGGTCTACACGGAGGGCAGAATGGCTACTCTTGTCCCAAGGCCTGAGCTTGGTGGAGGTCATGGCTGGCTGGGTCCCGTTCACCTGGAAACCACAAAATGACGTATGAAGAGCTCTCCCACCGAAGAGCCCATCCAATGGGAGTGTGGAAAGCTCAGGGTTGGCCCAGGGTTGTACTGCTCTCTGAGACACAAGGCCCTAAGCTCAGAGGATCCAGACCAGAGTGCCCTGTGCCCTGCGCAGGTTCCCTGTCTGCCAAGCCTAGGTTCTGAGTGCATTCATTCCCTCATTGCTGGCCATTTAACCTTTCTTCACCAAGGGGGAAGTACACCAGGCGCTGCTGTGGGCTGGGAGGCCAGAGCAGTGGACAAGGCCAGATGTAGCCCTGCTCCCATGGGGCATGCATCTCACTGGGGGAGGGACAGGCAAAGGCCATTAGAAGAATTACTGAGTTAGGTAACAATGGGACAGGGACACCTTTGATTGGTGACATCTGGGAAGGAGACACCTAAGCAAGGCCCTACATGGCAGTAGGTGGGCTGTTCCGAGCTGGGAAGCCTGCCAGGCTACAGGAGGACAGAGAGCTGTGGACAGAGCCTGGGGCAGGAGAGGACAGCCTGGGGTTCTGGATGTAGAGCCCGGCCTGAAGCAGCACACTCCCTCCTCCCTCAGAGAGGCAGAGGTTCCCAGCTCAGCAAAGCTTGCGGAGAGGTTGAGGACCAAGACTGCTGCCCAGTATTAACCGTGGGGATGGTGAGGGGAAGGCATTAGTAACAGACTCAATCAAGCAGAAAGAAGGAATCCAGAAGGGTCATCGAAGTGCACTCACGATGTCTGAACTGAAGGGCTTCGTATTGGCATTGCGTGCAGAACTGCTCGTGAGGGACCAGACCTTGGTTTTGTGCTTGAAGGCAGCTCTCACCTTTGAAGGCAGAAGAGAAGGGTCTTATAAAGAACTTCAGAGGCTGAAATAGCAAACACTTAGAGGTCATTGTCAACCGCCTCTAGGACTCTGCTATGATGTGAGCACAGGTACGAGACTGGGAACTGCCAGCGTCAGAATTGGTGCCAAGGTCAGTAACGGAGTCGGCAGTTCTCAAATGGAGCCTGACAAGAATCGCATTCCCAAGCAACACTGTCTTGCCCTCTGTGCCCCTTGGGAACTGAAAAGCCACATCATATTGTCAGGAGGTAGGTAGAGTAGACATACCTCTGAATTCAGGAGACAGTGAAAGAGGAAGATGAAGAGGCCCTGGGAAGGAAGGGAAAAGAAACAGTATTAGATCTGCCTGTAACTTCTAAAGTCCTTTTCATGGGCCTGAGAGTGGTGTTACCATGGCTCACTGTGGAGCCGTGCTCTGACCTGGAACCTGTGATCGGCAGGCCTAACCTAACTTCCAACTGTTGCCCTGACCAGAGGCTCTGCCCTGCTGAGGAAAGGGTGCAGAAACAGCCGATCCAGTCGAGAAGTCTTGATTCAGAGAGGGGCCAAACCCTGTGCAAAGCCACAGCTACCTCCTTCCTATCTAGCTGCACCCCTGTGGCTTTTCCGTGACTGAGTCCTTCTCCTTGGCCAGTGCCTCTGAGCTACTCACAATCTCTCAGGGAAGGTTGTCTGTTACTGACATCCAGAGGGTCACTCTGTGAGGCAGCCATCCCATGGGAGAGCAGAGATGGAGGTACTGCCCACCTGGGATACACGAGGAGCCTTAGGTAGAGGACCCCAGACCCCAGACCTGGGCTGTGGTGTTCACATCTGTGGACGATGGGATGAGACTTGATAGTGCTGCTTCCCGGCAGGACCCACAAGCTTACCTGCAGGGAATTGAGTACAGCAAACATGTATTGGAAGACCAAGGCTCGGTCGTTGACAGCAAGCACCCCAAACACCCATGAGGTGCCCAGGATGGGTAGCAGCACAGCAACAGCCTTTGCTGTCAACCTGGAAGAGAGACAGCAACAGTCATGCTGGCAGTGGGCTGGCATGATGGGCCTCGAGGAACTCTGGAGACCAGGTCAGCAGACATGGACAGTTCTGTGGGGGTGAGGCCTCGGGCCCTCCCTGTAATATAGAGGTGGCCCACACCTGGAGTGAAGTCCAGTGTTTCCAACTGGTCAGGAATGGGTAATCAGCTCTGTCCCTCGAGGCTGGGGCAGAGCGCTCTGGCAAGGCATGCAGACCCACATAGCAGGGAGCCTCTGAACCCTCCATGAGGGCCTCTCAGGATACCAGGAGAAGCTTCTGCAGGCCTTTGGAGCATTTGCAAAGGGAGAGGAACCAGGCAGGAGAGGAGAGGATTTGAGGGGCCTGAAGCCGTGGAGACCGCATCAGCATCCATAGCTCAAACTGGGCACCCAGGAGGTTAGGGAGATGGCTCAGAGGTTAAGACATTGGCTTGGAAAGTCTGCTGGCCTGGGTTCAGTTCCCTAGGGTTCATGTATAACCAGATCCACAAAGGGGTGCCTGCATCTGGAGTTCCTTTGCAGTGGCTAGAGGCCCTAGCTTGCCTACTTTCTCTCTTTCTCTCTCCCCCTCTTCTCTCACTCCTTGCAAATAAATAAATATTTTTTAAATCCACTAGGAGCTAAGAATGTCTAGAATGGAGTGGAAAGCCCTGGGACCAAGGCTTCTTGTGTGCATGGAGATGCTGTGGCCAGTGGCATTGTTCTAAGCCCCAGGCTGAAGCTACCAAGCCACTGAGTCCTGTGCGCACAGCAATTCTATCCCGCTGGCCCCTGAACCTTACCTAGAGCAGGTGCTAAGCAAACACTTCCTTCCTGCACCACTGACTCCCCTCCCCCTTTCCAATATCCAAGAGCCTTGACATGGGTGAGACAGGGTGTATATTGGCCCATCTTGCACATAAGGAGACAGAAGCTCAAGGTCCCACTGTGATGCCTAAAGTGGCACCAACTTCATCAGTAGAATGGCTATGCAGGGAGGTATGCAGACATCCTTACTCATGGCGACTTTGTCTACTTTGTGACCTTGGAGACAGCCTTTCCAGGTGATTCTCAGCCCTCTGCTTTCTCTATGAGCTGAACACCTGCACCTCCCCTGTTGGACTTGATTTTATCTATTCCGGGCACCAAGAAGCCCCAGTCTGCCCTTCTCTTTCTTCATTAGCTACAGTCTCCGTGGCACAGCCAATCAAACAACCACACCCATCCTTGTGTGAGATAATCATTGCGTAGATGAAATGGCTGGACTGAAGTGAGAGCCTGGACTGAAGCCCACCCGGTTACTCCTGGGGCCAACATGCCCAGGGCCACAGCTGTTTCTATCCAGCTGCTGGTCAATGGCTTTTCCACACTGGGCCATCAGTGACTTCAAGCCACTCACGATCCCCCAGGACAGGGTTTCTGTTCCTGGCAGCCAAAGGGCCACCTTGTGAGACAGCCACCCCCAGAAGGAATGGAAGGAGCTAGGAGAGCAGAGGCTGAGGCACTGCCCAGCTGGCACGCACGAGACAGGCTCCTGCAGGGACCACACTGCTTCCACTCCACGCAGCTGTCAACTACTCCAACCAGCCTGTAGTGCTGCTGGGTGGAAAAGCCAATCATATCACAAGCTCCAGGAGGAGAGTAAAACCAAGAAACCCAGGGGGGGTGGGAGACAGGCTCAACCCAAGGAGACCAGGGACATCATTCTCTGGAATGTAAGTTCCAAGAGACCAAGACTCTTGGTCTCCACTGTGTCTGCAGAGCCTAGAGGAGAGCCTAAAGGAGCTGGTGCTCAGTGCTCCCTAGTGCTCAGTGCTCCCTAGTGAGCTGCCAGTGCCTGGACTGTGCCTCAGCTGATGTGCCACTAACTTGTGACCAGCGTGTCCTATACAGCACAGTGCCAGGACTCAGAGGCCCTGGAAATATCCAGCCGCTGACTACCTGAGTGAAGGACAAGCAGATAGCCAGACATGAGTGCTTACAGGTTGCTATATATCCCCAGAGGAGGCAAGAAGCACCCATGTCAAACCCCAGAATCGGCCAGCTACGGGCCACCAGTCACTGAAAGCTGAGGTCTGTCCCACGGTGTCTGATCTCAAGGAAAGTGCGGCCCTGCTCTCCTGCTGCTGCTGACACAATTAGCTCCTTCCTGAGAAACACTCGCTCCATGCCTTCCCCTAGTGGAGACTTCGCATCCTGGGAAACTGTCTGCAAGAAACAGCCCCTTGGGGAATGGTCCTCCCATGTGCTGCCCTGTGGTGACAGCATGGCCATGGTGTCTGGGAGGACTTGGGGCAGGCAGTCTGGCTACACTGTGCTCTCCAATGCCCCACCAAGGCTGGCTGACCCAGAAGGGACTCTCTTCCCTGCTGAGTCTCAACCCTATGTCCTCCTGGTCCTGGTGCCCTCCATGGGCTCTTCCCCTTGCTCCCACCCAAGACCTCACTTGCAAAGCCTGCTTCTCTCTTGGCAGTTTATAAGGAAGATCATAAACAGAGATGTCTGCCGAGTGAAAGCCAGCCCCAGGCAATGAAGGGGGAAGGACAGGCTCCCCTTGCTGCTTGCTGAAGAGAGCTGCTGAGTACAGAAAGCCACCAGCTTGCACCTCTGACAGGAACTAGAAGGAGCAGAGAGCTCTGAGGACATGGTGGGACATGGTGGGAAGTCACTAAGACTTGCGAATGCTCGGAGGTGTAAGGAAGGACGTGGCAAGGGACAGATGGGCCCAGGCTGAGGGGCATCGAGCACTCCCTTTCTCTGTGAAGGAGGCAAGAAATGACTCCTGACCCCATGAGCTTTCCTCCTCATGAGGGCACAGCCTGGAAGGGTCCAGGGGCTGAAAAAGCCTAAGAGAGTTAGAGCCACTTGTCAGGTTAATGTACAGTGTTTGGATTTGTTAGAGAATAATTATCTCATCGATTTGCTGCTGGCGTGTTTATGGCTCCTGCTTTCATGCCGGAAAATATACACTGCAGCTAAAGTCCCTTACAGAATGTCAGGGGCCTGGCACGGGTGCCCTGCTCCTGCACGAGATCAACGTTGCCTCATTGGAGCCCCCAAATGCCATTCTTGAGATTTGGGGTACTTATGACTCCTGAGGTCCAGGACTGTGAGACTTGGGTCTATAAGTTCTGTAAGTGAAGCCCACTCCCCTTGGCCTGGTACAGGCTCGGGAGGCTCAACCATGTCACCATCAGCCCATACCGTCTGACAGGAGGGAGGAGACTCTTCCCTGGACTGGACTCTGGCCCAGTCACTGCAGTGTGGAGCTGAATGTGAGGACTACAGAGAGAACAGGAACAGAGTGAGAATTTATCATGTATACAAGATGTCTAAGCCTGGAACTTCAGGGCCACCTGTGTCTTAAGGGGTTTTTGGTCACTTTTTATCGACAGGATTTAACAGATATGCACCATGAACCAGGGCAGCTGCAAGTTGTGTGTGGGCCCCACCTGGGGGACTCTCCAAGAGCCCCTCCTCCATTGGCTAGTGTGACACGTGGGATGCTCTGCTCACTGGGGTCTTCTCTCACACATGCTTAGGGGGAGGACCCAAGGCTCTAGGGACCAGGAGAATGGTGGGGTCCCTGGCTCAGGAATCCTGCTGGCCCCCACCTTCCCAAGCTATTCCCCACCCTAGCTGGAGCTCATTCTTCACATGGCCTCAGGCTGGGTTAGGACCCATCATAGGTCCCCATACATGAATGAATAGTGCAGGAAGGAAACAGCCAGGGATGCGCATTGTGCTAGTTTGAATGGATGTACCCCAATAGATTCAGGAATTTTATTAAAAATTTGTCTCCAGGGGCTGGAGAGATAGCTCAGCAGTTAAGGCACTTGCCTGCAAGGCCTAACGACCCAGGTTTGATTCCCCAGTACCCATGCAAAGCCAGATACACAAAGTGGTGCATGCATCTGGAGTTCATTTGCAGAAGCTGGAGGCCTTGGTGCACCCATTCTCTCTCTCTCTCCTCTCTTTCTTTCTCTCTCCTCTCTCCTTCTCTCTCTTCTCTCTCCCCCTCTCTCTTCTCTCTCTCCTCTCTCTCTCTGCTTATAAATAATATTTTTAAAAAATTTGTCTCCAGCCTCCTGACTGGAGGCGGTGTCACCATGGGTGGATCCTAGAGTCCAGTCCAAAGGTGTCACTGGGGGCAGATGTGGGATTCCAGCCTGAGGTTCACAGAGAGCAGTCAGAGCTCTGCCTGGAGTTCCTGCTGTTTGCCTGTGTGTGTGGTGCTGGTCTCTCTGCTTGGACCTGTGAAAGGGGGCAGCCCCTTTCTGCATTATGGAACTTCCCCTATCTGTAAGCTTCAAATAAATCCCTTCTTCCTCCCATAAACTGTGCCTGGTTTGGAGGTTCATCCCAGCAGTGTGAGCTGTCTACAACATCCATGTAGACCTCAAGGACAAGGACACTGAGCTAGCCAAGGGTTTGGGCGACAACCCAGGAGACAATACTGGCTGTCACTCCTGAGGCATCCAGAAGCCAACATCAGCAGTGCTGCAGCAGGTGGCCAGAGGACCAACTTACTTGAAGGCACTGGGGTCCCCGTGTATCTTGTAGTTGTCGGTGCTGATGTGAGAAATGACCCTGGTCACAGCAACAAGAATGATGATGTTGACCTGCATGGGAGGAGTGACATAGAGGGAGTAAGGAGCTGGGCCACACCCATAGGATACCTGTCCACCTTAAGCTGCTGCTCCTTGGCCAAGCCTCCTCTGAGCAGGAGGCATGGCTGGGACGAACCTCTCCCGATCCCTGGGCTTTGAGCATAGCAGATGCCATGTGAGCCTACCTAGAAAAGACAGCGGAGGCACTATGGAATACTAGAGCAGGAGGACAGAGCGTGACCTTTGGGCTCACACGAACCAGCTCAAAGCTCATCACACGTTTGCTCACTCTGTGTGCCCTAGAATCCTCCCTGGGTCCTGGGAACCTCTGCTTCCCCTTGACTAACAAAGAATGATATTGACAAGTGCAAACCGACCCAGGAAAGATGCGATATCCCATTTGTGAAGCCCACACAGGGCATCTGGCTTTCACATCCTTCCTTTCATCTAGGGCTACATCTACACGATGCTTGGAAACCACAGCAGTGGGGACTTACTTCATCTGTGTCCTGAACCTGAACTGGGCGGGGATCCTGTGAGCTGCCTCTCCCTTGGTGCTGGAGAGTCTGGGGCTGCAGCTCAGCCATTCACTCACCTAGGGTCCTGATATCAGGGCCAAGGCGGGGGCAGCAAGGGGAAGAATACCACAGTCTCTTTCTGGTTTGGGGACCACAGTGGTTTGTGGGGACTGTGTTGTGGCCAGATCCCTAACCCCTGAGTGTGAAGATTTTCGAGGTCATGGACACAGTCTTTGTGAACTCATCTCCAGGGATCTCCACCTTAGCGATCTCATTCATAGGCAAGCTGCTGGCTGCCCAGCCTTGGTGCACAGACAGCCTGCCTGCCGTACTGGAAGGGGCTGAGGTCGAGAACTCCAGCCCACAAGGAACCAGTGTCGCTGGCCCAGGCAACTTTGATCTTGGGCTTGCCCGGGGCTCCTTTGAAAAGGTCGCCTTGCCCTGGGCCTTGGAGATACTTTCCCCTCTCTGACTCCTGCCACTATTTCCAGCCCTCCCCGCTGTCTCCTCCCAGCTCCCATCAGCCATCTGGAGTCTAGAAGACTGCCAGCCTACCCAGGCAACCCCCAGCGTGCTGTGCTGTTCCAGGGAAAGTGTGTCACTGTTGGGGTCTCCCCTGCCCTCTCTAGCTGTCACTCCTGAGGCCTAAATGGGAATAAACAAAAGCTTCCATGTCACTTTCCCTTGGCTCAGCTCACTACAATCATGTCTGCCTTATTCAACAGTGCCTTTTCTGTCACATGAGGATAACGACATCCTCCAAGGTCAGAGGAGGGGTAGATGAAAGAGGTTGACACGTGAGTCACTTGGCAGAGCCACAGAGTATATGCCCTCAGCTTTTTCACTGCTGACTGAGACAGTGGTCAGAAAGCCACATTTGTTTGGATCAAGGAAGGGGCAGTGGGAGTGACAAGTCACTGGTTTTCAGATACATTCCAACTTGTGCAATGACAAAAGTGATGTAGGTGACCACGCCAAGGAAGATGGGTGTCACTCCAGTGCCCATGGTCACTGACATCGGATTGCAGCCACACTGTCATTGCTGCCATTGGGAAGCAGGCTGAGTCATGCAGAGCTGGCCACGACATCAAGGACTGAGGGTGAAGAGAGAGCCGCCCCAGGTCAGGCTGCTACAGGCCCGCTGTCCTGCTGACAGCCATTTTGCCTGTGGTTATGGGGATGTTTTTCCAGCTGTCTGCCTCTGGTTCATGTTCAGAGTTCTGAATTTTTAGGGACATAATTCTTCCAGCTGTCCCCCTGTTTCTGGGGAAGATTTACCTACATTCTCACTCACATTCTGCAAGTCTGCCCCTTTCACTTGGGGAATTTATATCTTAGATACCTCACGTGTCTGCTAACGCTGGGGGCTGACTGGCCTCAGGTTTGATATGCACCAGAGCGTGCAGGTTTGGGGCTTGGTGTGTGTTAAAGCCACAAAAGTCTGGGTGGAACACAGCAAGGCCACTCTTCCTGCCAGCAGCCCTAAAGCCCTCTGACAGGCACCACCAGAGAGCACACAGATGCTCTCTTGTGTCTGCAGGGCAGCTGAGGTACCTGGGGGGCTAGTGCTAGGCCTGCCTTCACAGGGAAGGGTAGAAACTGGGGTAGTGAGAAACAGGCATGGGTGGAGATTGCTTGCATATTAAGGAGCGAGTTTTTTTTATATTCTGAAGTTTTTCTACAAAAATCTGTTATAAATTCAAAATATAAATTCAAAAAAATTTAAGCAACTTTAAATTAAAAGTAAAAGAACTTGAAGCTCATTTCCTGTGAGCATCTCAGCAGTGTCTTTGGGGTGAGAAGGAGATTTAACCAGGCAGAGTTCTGGAGAGTCAGGGTTGGTGATAAAGAAATCAGAGGCCTGGGCCCAGAGGAGGGGCAGCCGATGCTGTGGGAGAGACCTTGAGCTCAGGTGAGCTCAGTTACCACCCAAGCTCCCCACATGAACTTGGTCTTTCCACCCACCACCCCTGTGAGTGCAGTCACACCCTACCTGCTTATCTCTAGATCTGTCACTCCCTCAGAACACTGGAAAAGGCGATTATACCCCAGGCCTCTAAGGTGAAGATGGGAGCCACACAGCCAGCTACTGCCAGTCTCCCTAGAAAGAACTCACAGCAGAGCATTTCACAAACCTGCAAAGGCTGCAGATGGCTGAGTCAGCGTTCCTGGCACTGTTCTGAAGAACACCTCCGAGTGTCAACAGTGAAGCTGCTTATGCCATTACTTGTTGAATTCCTACTGGTCCTCTTTCTGGGTCTGATCCTCTTTCCTGAGCCTAAGCGCATCTGTATCATTTGGAGGCAGAGGTCCTAACCTACACCTCTAGCTACGGATCTACGTGCCTGTGGGTCTCCATCTATAGGCTATGGCTCTAGGTGTCTGCAGCTAGGGATCCATGTGCCTGTAGCTGGGCACCTGTAGCTACGGGCCTATAGCTCTGCATCTGCATGAAATTATATATGTGCCTGTAACTATGTGTCCTTGTGTTTATAAGTGACTTCTTCTCAAGGATGACAAGGATTGGGGGGTCACAGAGACTCCTCTGTTCTTCATATTAGAAGACACTGTCCTTTCCTTGGTGGGGCCCCTGTGGGGCACAGGCCCAAGTACACAGACTTTCACACTCTTGACAGAGGGTGGGGGCCTCCGGGTTCTTTGGGCTCACCTGTGTTCCCCTCACAGTCCCTATGTTTAAGTCCCCACCTCACAAAGTCAAACCACCACTGCATGTGATGTGGATCCTATGTTAAAACAAGGCAACTGGTATGCACCCTAACCACACAAGACTGGTGGGTGTGCAGAGATACAGACCGATGTTAGGTGTCTCCCTTCACACAGACAAGCCAAGAGGAAAGAGAAGAACTCCCTTAGTTTAAGCACCTGCCTTAAACTATGTGCACTTAACTGCATCAGCCTGAGCAGACCAGGAACCCAGAGAACTGCTGGTCCCATAGGTGTGTCTGCATTTAACAGAACCATTCAGGGAATGGATACCCTTTCCCCATGTGAAAGGAAGGGGCCGTGAGGTGCACATCTGGCAGTGGGAAGAAGGTGGGGGCTGTTTCTGCAGAGCTTGGTTCTGCCCTTTTCTCCTCAGCACATGACTCAGAAGGCCCCCGAACTCCTGCACCTTCAGAACCACAGACAAAGCCATATTTTCTGAACACACACACGCACCACTTCTAAAGTGATTTCCCTATACAATTGTGCCAGCAGTGTGGGGTGGTTTACGTTGTCTGCAACATTCAAAGCATGTGCTGCCCAAATCCACACCTCTTCCCAAGGGGCACCCCATTCATGAGCATCCACTCCACATTTTCTCACCCATTGCACACTCACGTGAGAAATGCGCGCCCAGAGAGAGCTTTTACGCAAATGGGGTCAGGCCATGCTTGACATTCAGAAACCTACTGTTTTCATTTGGAAGTAAGGCAGGACTCCTGGGAAATGAGGGCATGACTCAGGAGGGCAAGATCATTCTGTCTTATGAGAGGTAGGGGCACAAAAATGCCACCTCACTCCCACCTCAGAAGCCAGTGTGAGACCTGGTCATCAGCCTCCACAGCATACCCCATGCCAGACACTAGCAAATTTTTTTTCTGTGAAGCACTGGGCAGTAAATGCTTCGGCCCTAAAGGCCACAGTGCCCACTGTAATGCTCCCTTCAGCTCTGTAGTCTGAGGAGAGCAGCTTAGACACTGTAAATAAGCAACGGGGGCCGCCGCCCCAAACCCAACCTCAGCACGGGCATGGTCACACTGGCCACACTTGGCTGACCCTGACCTTGCCCATGGGGCCCTCAGAGACTGCCTGCATCTCCATCTTATTTCTGCCACCCCTCCACTCCACAGGAGGGACCCAAGGACCCATGCCAGCTGCCATTAGAGTGATCTGGGGCAGTTGCAGGGCCATGAACCCCAGGCATCTACAGGAGAAGTTCAGGCAAGGGAAGTTGGACATCTCCTGAGGTAATTCAATTACATGGCATGCTTAAGGACTTTCGGCCTTGAGGTTGAGCATAACTGGCATGGGGGAGGAGACTGGGTCCTGCAGAGAGTGTCCCCTCCTAACCCCTCACTGCACTATGACACGGGTCAACATGCTGGCAGGTGCTAAGAGCAAGCAAAACCAGAGGAGTCTGGAACTCTGTGCAGACACGCTGGGTGGGAGCTCTGACCTTGCGCCCTCGTTGTGGGTGGTTCCCATACCGAGTGCTATCTGCCCTGGACCACAAGCCATCCCTGTCATACTGTGGCCTCAGTTCCCCTCAGGTTCCTCTGCTCAGGAGGCCGTTCTCATTCAGGGCTCTCCCAGAACAGCAGGGGACTGACCTGTAAACACAGAGCCTATATTAAGGAATGGCTTCAGGAAGGGCCTGACCCAGGTGGTGACCTCAAGGCTGCCAGATCCCCCTCCGACAGGGGTCAAAGGAAATGACATCCACAGCCATGGGCCTGTGGATCTCTCAGAATAATGTCACCAGCAGGAGAGGGACAGGAGGGGAGCCTATGGAGTATGACAGGGACCAGGATCTCGTGTACAGTGATGCTTCCTGGCTTCCCCATTCAAAACAGCACCATGCAGATGGCAGCCCAGTGCCAGCCCTCAGAGCTGCCCTTTAAAAGCCTAGACAAGAAGATGATGGAGTGCCCGGGCAGCACGAGGTCATCAGCGGAATCTGGATGGAGAATCAGCCCTGCCCGCCAGCATCTCCCGTGATTCCTTCCTAACTAACCACCAGGCTCCCACTTTGGCTGAAGCTGTGCCACCAAGTGCGGATTGTTGCATGAACTTCTAGATTGATAGTCAGGAAGTGAGAGGGGGTCGTTTACGACCTTCATGAAGTGTATGTGCGGACATAGGGAGGTAGGGACCTCAGATGCATCCAGACCCTCCTCCACCGAAGCCTCCTTCATCCCTGTAAGCAGCTATCTTGGGACAGGTGGAAACAGTTTTGCATCTTTGGAAGGAAGGAGCTTTGTAAAGTGGAACTTTCAGTCTCGCCAGTATTACAGGTGAGGACACTTCAGGCTTTTCCTTTGAATAACCACCAGGACATGGCCAGAAGCACCTTGGTGGATGTCAGCTCAGCATGTACCATCTCCTACACTGTCCAGTGCAACTTGAGTTCAGACCCTGGACCATCATGCCCAGGGACACTTGGGGGGTCCCAAAAGACCCTGCCCTTGGGGTCCCAGATGCAGAATTTGTGCTGCATCTCCTATCTGGGCCTGAAGCTGAATCCTCTGCGACAGAGACAGGATGGAAGGTGGATTTGACAGCAGTAAAAATGGCCCACACCCTTGGCCACCCTACACAAACTGTGGCGTTGGGTGTCCTTCTGACATGTGCCTATTCTGCTTCCTCTGGCATCAGTGCCAGGCCTTCTCAGGGAGCCCCTTCCCCACAACGCTAATCCCCACAACTCTAGACCCCACGGTTCGAGCTGTACCCAAGCTGGCTACAGTGAGGGCTGTCCAATCAGAGCATCAGTGGAGGCTAGCCAATCACAGTAAGCCTGTCCTGCAGCTCAGCAAGGGTTAGCGAATTATAACACCCCTTTCTTTTGGCTCAGCAGAGGCTGGCCAATGAGAGCATCCTTCTCCTCTGATTTCAGCAAGGGCTGGAGCATCCTGGCCTTGAGCCCCAATGAGAGGTCAATGATGGCCACAGATCCCAGCCAGCCCAGCAGATAGGATGAAACTCAGTCTGAAGACTCTTGGAGGCAACTCCTCCCTTAGCCATTGTTAGCCGAATGCTGTGTGGGTCTAGCTGCTCCCCAGCCCCAGGGCACAAACACAGGGGACACACAGATCTCACCCAGCCCAGGGCAGGCTCCCTGTTTCAGAACCTGTGCCACCCGACCTTGTGTAAGCCTGTGGCTGGCTTCAGTGTCACTGCAATCAGAGGATCCCAAGTTACATGTGGGACTCCCAGGAGACCCGCTAACACCCCAGCTGTAGGGTGCTGCGGCCCTCTGAGAAGGGGCAGCTGCGTGGGTAGAGTGACGTGCCCGGGCCATGCCCCTGCCTGGCTCAGTGCCCGGGCCATGCCCCTGCCTGGCTCAGTGGAGGTACACTGAGAGCTGGACTGCCGCCTCAACCTGGAACCTTCCTGAGACAACATTGGAGTTACCCACCCAGGAGGAGCTCTCAGAAAGGATGAAGGACAAATGAGCACGTGCTGGGGCCCCTTGGGTGCGTTCTCAGGGAGCCCATTGCTCTTCACAGAGCCCCTCTCCTGTCCAGCCCAGCTCTATACCCATGAGGTACCTACCACAATGACCAGAAGAGCGGGGCCTACAAAGGCCCAGATGGTGCCACTCCCTAGCGATAGCCAGCAGCTGTGGAGGGAACAGAGGGTTATTTCAGCATGGTGCCCACACTCCCTGACTCCTCCACCTCAGCCATCCCCAGGCAAAGCACACGGCCCACAGGAGAGTCATCAGGCCTTATCAGTCGTCATTCCTCCGCATGCGGCTCATTCATGGGTCTTGTTCCTAAAAAGGATTTCCCAGAATCCTTGACTGGGTCAGCAGCCTCTGAGGAGTGCAGCCAAAACCCAAAGTAGGTTTTCATTTCATGACCAGAATAAACAAAGGACCATGCCAGGGATCAGCTTTGGGTCTGGCAGAGCATATCAAATGCACCTGACTCTGCCCATCTGCCCAGGGCCTGTCAGTCACCACTGCTAAGTTCCTACTGAAAGGAAAGGCCCAGGGCATCCCAGCAGTCGCTCTAACATGCTGAGGGGAGGGGCCAGGATGTGAGGTTCCTCCTGGCCTCCAAGACATGACCCCTAACTCAGGGGAGATAGGCAGCTCCCACACAGGGCCACTTCTCCCAGGCTGAGGGCTCCTTCAAGTTGTCACCTTTCACTCCTTCTCCTGACCCATTTGGAAACCACAGTGACAAAGGAGTGACAGGTCTCCTGATCAAACAAGGACCCGAGGCCCACCTGCCTGGTGCATGCCAGACTGTGTGCGCTTGTACATTCAATCAGCTGGAGCTTATTAATTAATTAAGTACTGTGTCCTTACCAACCACCCAAGAAAGGCCTGCAGGCCATCACCTTCGGCTCCACAGGTGACAATGCTTTTCCGGAAGGAACAATTGGATCAAGAAATCGTGAGCTGGGCAGCTGGCCCAGAGGGTAAAGTGCACAAATGTTAGCACTAGAGCTCAGATCCCCAGAACCCACGTAAATGCCATGTGTTGGGACATGCTTGTAATCCCAGCACTCAGGAGGCAGAGACAAGGGAATCCCTGGGGCAGGATGGCTAACTAAAGTAGCCAAATCAGAGCCCGTGGTTCAAATAAGAGATCCTGCCTCAGTAAATAAAGGGGAGAGCAATCATAAAAGAGACCTGACATCAACCTCTGGCCGCCACATGCATGCGCAGGTGCACATGTGTACATGTACCCCCACACACGTGCCCACACACATACACACTCAATAAACAAACCAGCCACCAGCGCCCTCTTCAGGCACTGCTCGTTCCAAGAAGAGAGTGGGGATTGTTCTCTCTGGCAGCCTGAAAGGAGCCAGCCAGTGCCTACCCTGCACCCAACCAACGAGCAGATGAGGGCTGTGGCAGGAGGATGCCTCCCAGCAGCCTTCCCCATGGGAGACTTGTCAATCACAGAGGGTTCAGGGTCACTTACTTGTCACTTGTCCCGTAGCTGTCCATGGACAATGACATGGAAACGATGCAGATGAGAAGAGGGGACCCTGCAGAGAGGCAAAAGATGTCACATGGCCCACTCCTGTCCCCTTCTGTCCACTAATACATTTGGTCCTCTCATAGCTGTCACTCACTCTGTGTGCTGTGACTGAGTGCTGGTCACAGAGCATTACTATGCACAAGGCCCCAGCAGAGGAAGCCAGTGATAAATAATGCATGTTCCTGTGTTCACATGCTCCCCCTCATCTGCTTCTGCATGGAAAGCAGGTCAGTCACAGCACCTGGCTTAGGGGTGGGTGGAGCTGTGGCACTAGGAGGGGAAGCCTGCTAAGTTCTGTCTGGGCCATGGTGCACAGCTGGGCCAAGGTGGCCCACAGGGGATGCATACGAATGGTTGAGAATACTTTGTGTGTACTAAATAGCATGCACCCCAGGCGGAACATCCCACACTCCATAGAGTGACCTCTGGGGAGAATTATCCAGCCAGCTGGCCATACTGAACTATCATGCCAGCAGTCTCCATGGGAACCATCCACTCTGAGTCTATGGAGCCTTGGGGCTGAGTCTTTCCTGACCCTGAAGCCTGTCGCCATAACTGGCCCACTAGAACATCAATCCCCTGGAAGATAGAAAATGGTTGAAGTACATGACTCCAATAACTCCAATAGGCGCTGCCTTTGAGAATGAGAAAAAAATAGTTCTCTGGTCTACCCAGCTGCCAAGAAGGCAAGGACACTGGTGAGATGGACCGAGTCAGGGAAGAGCTCTGATCACTGACAACAGGGGCAGCAAGAAGGCAGATCTTGACTTCCAGTTAAGATGGTGACATGCAACCTGGGGAGGAAAGAAGGCAGAGAGGCTGCAGAATGCACTCTCTACCAAAAACCGAAGGTGTGTGGGAGTTTTTCAGCCTTAGTGGAAACCACTGCCTGGCAGTTGGTGGGCATATGTAGTTCCTGCGATCAGCCTGCAGGAGCTACACTCGCTAGGAGCATGCCTGACCTGGCACGGCAGAGCCAAAGGGAGAAAATTCTCCACTCACACCAGCCTTGCAAGTCGAAAAACCTGAAGAAGGTGACAGCTGGGACTGGCCAGGGAGCACTTTGCAGCAGCTTCAGGAGCTCGCCCTTCCCCCCAGGACCAGCACCTGGAGCCACTGGAGACCTGGGGAATCCGAGAGACCAGAGCACCCAGACCCACACAGCATCCAGCACAGCTGACCTAAACAGATTTATGGACCCAGCCAACCCACGGCCTGACTGGGAGGGAGCCAGCCTCATACTCAGCTTGGCTGAGACCAGAGGCCATCTCAAGAAGCAAGAGGATCATCTAGAATTGATTGGCGTATCTGTAGTTGGCACTGCCATTCTTAATAAACAGGGTTTAAAAAGGGAAATTGTCGCATTTTATATCTCTTGCTTCTCAGTACCTTGTTGTCTCTTCCTTTTGTCTTTCTAGGGGGCAGGGTCTCACTCACTCCCAGGAGGACCTGGAACCTAGCAAAACCAAGAACTCTCAGCCTCCAGTGTCTACAGAATTAAGGGTGTGAGTTAACACACAACCTTAGGTACTTTGGCTTTGTTAACATTACCTGTTTGATCCCTGCCCTTGCATAAATACCCTGTAGGGGTTTTATGTGTGTATATTACCAATTTGTATATTAGAATTGTATTTTGCCCACTCAGCCTACTAGAATATTTGCATAGCCGGAAACTACAACTAATTGGGTCACTTATGTGGTCACTCTGGGAGTAATATAAGAGTCACACCTGGCACATTGAGCTCCCACCCTGAGGATATATAACCTCTGATCCACACATCTAAGAATACAGCAGATTAGGAAACCCAAGCATTGAATAACTCAAGATGCAAAGATCTCCAATTATAATGCAAAAAATACACAAAAAATCAAGATAATATGATTCCACCCAAAACTATAAATCCATCAGAAATGCCCTTCAGATAGGCTGACTTAGATGAAATGCCTGGTAAAGAATTCAAAAGAATGATTATAACTATGCTCAAAGAAATCAAAGAGGAAATTAAACTCCAGAAGGACAACACAGGAAGCCAACTTAAGGAAATGAGGAGGTTGGTAGAAGTTATAAACAAGGAAATAGAAGCCATAAAGAAATACCAATCAGAAATTCTAGAAAGGAAAAGCACAGTAAGTCAACTCCATAGAATGTCTCACCAATAGAACTGGAACAGTCCATCAAAGAGAAGGACAGACTAATAGGAAGGCATAAATGGGAATTTCAAGACATTCAGGACACTATGAAGAGATCAAACATAAGAATCCAGGGTATAGTGGAAGGGGAAGAATTTCATTCTAAGGGCATGATAGTTATTTTCACCCAAATCATAGAAGAGAATTTCGCCCACACAAGGAAAGTGGTACCAGTGCAGATACAGGAAACATTTAGAACACCAAACAGACAAAGCCAGGAAAGAACCTCTCCATGTCACATTATAATTAAACTACTGAATTCACAGAGCAAAGAAAATATTTTGAAGGCAATGAGAGAGAAGCAACAAGTAACTTATAAATGCAAGCCCTTTAGAATAGCATCAGATTACTCAACACAAACCTTAAAAGCCAGAAGGGCTTGGGGTGATGTATTCCAAGTTCTGAAAGATAACAAGTATCAGCCAAGACTATTATATCTGACAAACTAATAAAATTGAAGAA
>PVHP010007659.1:11547-56010 GCA_004024765.1 Zapus hudsonius | reverse complement strand
CGCCCATCTTCAACCTCCAGGGCCACTCGTACTTTGCTAGCCCAGGTATCAAAGGACTCAGCCCGAACTTTCAGCTTATGAAGCATGGCAGGGAGCTCATCCAACGTGTACCGATACCTGAAGAAAAAGAACAGGGAATAGCATGTTTAGCACAAGTGTGCACCTGCTTCTTTAACCCACTTCCTCCAAGTAGGCCCCAGACTTACCGCAGGTACTGACGACTACTGGAGCACTTGCAGAGGTCATTGATATGAGAAAGGCAGACAAGGCCATCTGGGCAGTCATAGCAGGCCAGGGCAGACAGGAAGCATGTGGTCTTGCATTTGATGCACTGACGTTCATCATCTGGGAGCAGCTCAAAAGCCTCTCGCTCAGCCTCAGTGATACCCTGGCAGCATTCAATCCACCCATGTTATACAGAAGCAGTCAGAGTGGCAGGGATACCTAGTTCAGCTAAGAGGGAACTCTAATTTAAACTCAAATCTGTACTGAGAAATGGAAGGCCAAACCTCATACATAGCACACCCTCTGTCAAGTCCAGACTCTCTCAAAGTCAGGTCAAGACTCAGATGGATCAGGGCAAGATCAGATCAATGTGGATGAGGATGAGAGAATTTTATAAAGGAAGAAAAATCTGGCAAGACTCAGCTTAGGAATAAGGTGGCACACACCTGTAACCCAATATTCAGAAAGTTGAGGAAGAAGGATTGCTGTGAGTCCAGTGCCAGCCTAGGTTATAGAGAAGATCTTGTCTCATAAATAAAAAAAGATTAAATTAATACAATGGGCTTTTTGGCTGAGAAAGGTAAGGAAAGTGGTAGGCCAAGGCATCAGAGAGATAGAAATGTAGGGTGTATACTAGAAAACATTGTATGCAGTTACTATGCACTCACATTCTAGGCACTATGATGCTGCTTAGCAAGCAGGAGACATTGTGTGTTATCTACAGAGTTTGCAACTTTAAGTAAGTGTATTAAAGGTTTAAAGACACAAAAACTATTTTTTTCCAAAAGCAATCTCTGCCTGAAATGAAGGAAAAACCAAATATGTTGAAATAATTGACAAACCACACAATTATGGGCAATTTTAGGGGAAAGAGCCAAGTCAGTAAAGTGCTTGCCTCACAAGATGAGGACCTGAGTTTGACCCCCAGTACCCAAGTAAATGTCAGTGTTGTTGTGCACCTATAATCCTGGTGCTGGGGGGAGGAGGGGCAGAGACAGGTAGATCCCTGAAGCTTAGTGGCTAGACAGTCTAGCCTAATTTGTGAGCTCCAAGCCAGAGACATCGTAGCCTAAAAAAACAGGTTGACATTAAATAACACACATGCCATCTCTTAAGAATTCTAAGAGTAGGGTTCCAGAACCCATGTCTGATGTAAAGGCCAATTGAACCTTATTTTGGCTCTTTCCCATAGTGTGGCACAGCCATGGGATCATTATTTAATAACACTGGACAGAAAGAATACGGTACGTGGAAAAGCTCAAACTTACCAACTAACACCAATGAGAAGCCCCAGAATTCCAACATTATTATAGCTGAAACACTCCCTAAAGTCTGCACTCAATTTGCTTTTGAGACAGGGTTTTGCTATATAAGCCTTGGCTGGCATGCACATCACTACACACCAGATGAGCCTCAAAATTGGAGTGATTCTCCTGCCTCTGCTTGCTGAGTACTAGGATTACAATCATGTAGTAATATACCTGATTTATAAGCTTTAAAATAAGCATTACTCCAAATTGGCTACATAGATGTAATCTTTTTTTTTATTTCTGCAGTGCTGAGGATCAAAACCAGTATCTTATACATGCCAGAAAATCTTGTGGGAACTTTCACTACATCAGTTTCCTAACTAGTTAGGTATGGAACTTGAATATGGCAGCTGATCTTACACAAATGGATTTTGTAACTCAACATCGGCAGCTCAGATATACACAACACTGACAACATACTCATTAGAAAAAAACCTATTAAAGTAGGAGCGCTTTCTACTTAGCAATATTATTACCCTAGAGTTACTGAACCACATAAAAAGAAAATAGATGAGTACGGTGGCATATGTATTTAATTCCAGCATTTTAGAGGTTAAGGTAGACTTTTAAAAAAAAGCCTAAAGTCTCCCAAAAAACTCTAAAAAATAAATTAAGAAAGCCATATTTCCAAGGAACATTTCATATTTCAATCATTTTCTTCATATATTAATACAACTAATATTAGCAGCTATTATACTGCAAGAATAGTAACAGATTATTTAGCATAGGTCACTTCACTCAAGCATTACAACTACCTTGCAAGGTAGGTATCTGTTACCATTTTACAGATTTGGAAAGTGAGACTATGACTGACAGTTTAAGTACCTTGGTAAAGTACCTTGGTAAAGATAATCAGCAGTGGAGGTTTCATATACTTATCTATCTTGCTTAGTCACCTACTTAATAATACCTGCTACATCAATTGCAATTACTGAAAAAAATATTGTGCTTAACCCACTCAACCAAAAAGGATGAACAGAATTCCCATTTTTCAGATGGGGAAGCTCGTTTTCAGTGAAATTAATGGATTTGTCCTAGGTTACCAGTAATGGTAGTACTGAGAATATAGTTTTCAAAGCAAGTATACTTGGTTCTTTTCATTACACCCCAAGAATAAAGGCTATATCCCCCTGGTGTTGCCTGATTCCCCCATTCTCCACCAGGATAGGATGTCTGACTAACAGCACCACCACCCACCTTCTCCAGAAGAGCCTTTCGTAGACGCCTCTCCTCCTGCACTATAATGAACATCTCTTTATGCACAGCTGCTGCCAGGTTCAAGTCCAGCTTCTCAGGGCAAGCAGCCATTTTGCAGATGAGCTCCTCATGAGAGAACACACAGTATCTTCGGAGCCGGCGGTAGTGTTCAATGCATTGGCGCCCAGCTGGCAGCTGTGGACAGGTTCAAAGTTAAACATGGTCACATCTGAAGGTAGTGATGCCTCAGATTCCTCACAGTGTTCCTCCATCTCTCCCTACCAGCCCACCAACTTCAGACGTACCCAGTCAGCAGTGCAAAAGTTGACAGCCTCAGCAAAGTTGTAGCCTTGGTTAAAACCACTGTGGTAAGCACGGGGGAAAGTGATGACAAATTCTCCTGCACATTGGTTTGTGCGGACAACCTAAGAAAAAAGAAAGGCTAAAGGCTATTGAGATAGTCTTTCTATTCTGCAGAAACCTTATCTAAGTGCAGAGTCCTTAAAGCGATGGAACACACACAATGTGATAAAAGAATCCCAAGCCCTTTGATGAAAGAACTATCAGTTTCTGTTCTGTTCTAATCTGAGTTGGCAGATGACAGGATGATTTGAGTTACAAGGAAATATAACAAATTATTTTTACTTCCCCAGTAACTTTTTTGTTTGTTTTGTGAGGTAGGGTCTCACTCTAGCCCAGGCTAACCTGCAATTCACTATGTAATCCCAGGCTGGTCTCAAACCCACAATGATCCTACTACTCTGTCTCCCCAGTGCTGGGATTAAAGATGTGTGCCACAACACCTGGCCCAGTAATTTTTTATAAAAATTGTAGAGATCACTTTTCATTAAGATGGCTAAAGTTTTTTTTTAAAGGAAATAATATTTTTATTGATGTATTCATTTTCAAGGAGAGAGAGAGAGAGAGAGAGAGAGAGAGAGAGAGAGAGAGAACCAGGGCTACCACCTTGTGGTCTGGCATATGTGGGTACTGGGGAATTGAACCCAGGGCCTTAGGCACTGGAGGCAAGTGCCTTAACCACTGAGCCATCTCTCCAGCCCCAAGATGGCTAAAGTTTTTCATATTACTTTTATCAGTGTTCAAACTACAAAAGTTTTAAGAGTTTAAGAGTCAAACCAAGTCAAATGGTTCGTTACAAAACAAGCAGGCACTTTTAGTCTCCTCTCCCCAGAGCCAATCACTGTAACTCCTTTCAAATTTTATTTTGGCATTAACCTTAACTTCAAATAACATGGTTCTGGACTGTTAAAAACAGCATCGTAGGCTGGGCATGGTGGTGCACACCTTTAATCCCAGCACTTGGAAGGCAGAACTAGGAGGATCCAGTTAGTTCAAGGCCACTCTGAGAATACATAGTGAATTCCAGGTCAGCCTGGTCTAGTAAAGCGAGACCCTACCTTGAACCAACCCCCCCCCCCCCAAAGAAAGCATCCTATTTCTCAATTTGCTTAGTTTTCTATGCATATACTTGCAACTTAAACCCTTTCTCACAAGAATCCAAATCTTCTTCCTATGCATTTTCATCTTTCTGTAGCAGTCTTTTAGCTAGGTTTTTTTGTTGTTGTTGTTCCTTCTTTTTGTTGTTTATAACAGGGTCTTACTATATAGCCCAGGCAGGTCTTGAACTCACAATCTTTTTGCCTCAACCACCCCAGTGCTGGAATTACAGGTGTATGCTACCACATCCAGCTTCATGCAGACTTCTGATCTTTCTGATCTATACTACCTCCCTGGATCATCATAATTCTGTGACAGATCTCCTTTCCTAGATTATCTTCCACTTTGTTGGTTTATTACTTTTTTGTGCTTGAACATAATGAGGAACAACTTATTTGGAAGAGGGAGGTCGTCTAACTATCATACTTGATTGCATATAGGATTCTAAAATGAAAACAATTCTCAAATTTGAATTGTTAATTTTTGTTTTTTTGAGGCAGGTTCTCTAGCCCAGGCTGGTCTTGAACTCATGGAGATCCTTACCTCAGCTGGGATTAAAGGTGTGCACCACCATGCCTGACTTTGTTTATACTTTTTAGGATAAGGTTTTGCTACATAGGCTTGGCTTGTCTGGTACTTGTTACAGTGACCAGGCTAGATGGAATTACAGATGTATATTACATCACCCAGCTCTTTTTGAAGTCTTGCGATACAGTCTTTTAGATTCCAATGTTGTCAAAAAGTAATTCTGGGGCATATGTTCTTTTTTCTAATATCATCCTGCTCTTCTTTCAGCTTTGCAGTACAATAGTCCCACCTTATTCACAAGGGAAACATTCCAAGACTCTTAGTGAAAACCTCAAATAGTCAAATAGTAGTACCAAGCCTGATGCATATGATGGTTTTTCTTAAACATACATACACAAGTTTAATGGGACTTTTACATCTTAACAATATGGCAGTAACTTTTGTAGTTTGAGATGTGATTAAAGAAACTAGTACAGTTGTCTTTCTTTTACAATTTCACAGATAGATATATTCTTACTATTTATCTTAGCAACTTCAGCATACATTTTTTTAAGCTTAAACCTTCACCTTTTCATAAATGAAAATTAAAAAGAAAAATCTGGCCAAGTGTGGTGGCACACACCTTTAAGGAGGATCACCTTGAGTTCGAGGCCAACCTGAGACTACATAGTGAATTCCAGGCAGCCTCAACTAAAGCAAGACCCTACCTCGAAAAACCAAAAAAAGAAAAAAAAAAAAAAAAAAAAGGAAAAAATTACAGATTCTCTTTGGCATATCTAAATTATTTACTCTTGTACTCAAGAGCCATTATAAAGTAAAACAAAGGACACTTGAACATAAGCACTACCATACCTAACAGTCAATCTAATAACCAAGATAACTCAGTAACAATGTAGGTAGCAATAGTACATGAATATACTGGACAAAGGCAGATAATTCATGCCCCAAGCAGGATCATTATCCTACTCAGAAGAGCATGTAACTTAAAACATGAATTGTTTATTTCTGAATTTCCCATTTAATGGTTTTGGGCTACAGCTGACAACCATGGGCAATGGAAAACGATAGAAAATTAAGGTTAAGGGAAGGCTTCTTCAGATACTAATGAGAATTTTTTTTTTCTTTTGAGGTTTTTATTTTCCTGCCTATGCTCTGTTTCTCCAAGTTGCTTTCTTCCTGTTTGTCTGGTCCTATTTGTTTTCTAGGGCCTTTTACTTCTTGATTATGCGATCATCTGTGGCTGCCCACTCATTTTTTTTTAAAAAAGGATTTATTAGGCAGATGTGGTGGCACAAGACTTTAATCCCCGCTCTTAGGAGGCAGAGGTAGGAGGATCGTGTGAGTTAGAGGCCAGTCTATACACAGTGAATTTCAGGTCAACCTGGGCTAGAGCAAGACCCTACCTCCAAAAAACAAAAACAAAAGTCTTTATTTAAAAAAGATAAGAGGGAGAGAGGGTTAAGTGCACGCATCAGGACCTCCTGCCACTGCAAACAAAAACCAGAAATATGCACTACTTTATGCATCTGGCTTTACGTGGGTACTGGAGAATTGAACCCAGGTTATTAGGCTTTGAAAACGTCTTAACTGCTGGGCCATCTCTCCAGCCCCTCCCGCAACCCTCACTAATCTTTCAGAGGAGACAAACTGAATGGAAGCTCTGACATAGTACACAGGTGATGTTATTAATTGTGAGCTTCATTGTGTCAACTAGCTGAATCATTTACATTGGGAAATGACAATTCACAATTTTTTCCCTCTCACACCAGTCAGATTCCCCAAAAGAAGGGGAAAAAAAAACTCATGCTTTTTTTTGTGTCTGGAGAAAAAAGGCCTGGCTGTTGGTATTCTAATAGCCAGGTAAAGGAAGACATAGCTGGGAACCTCCTGATAAATCCTATTTTCACTCCACCCTCAAATGTTCCTAGGAGCTCTCAATCCAGAGACCTTCATTTTAACTTCTTCGGAAATAAAATCTTTAGTCTTACTATCGTGAGAAAAAGTCACATTTCCAGTCTCAAAAGTTGTGAAGGGATCTCATTTTCTTATACAGAATGAACCCTATCTACCATTACCTCTAGAGTGCCAGGCACAACTCAGTACAAACCTTTCAGGGTTTTCTAAGGTATAAGTCAGGTTGGTAATCAAATGTCCTCTAGCTTAAGGTTTAATTTTCTAGGCTGGGAAGATAACTAAGTAAGTGTTCACTGTACAAGAATGAGGACCCAGCACCCACATAAAAGGCCAAGCATGGCTGTACATGCCTGTAACCCCAGCTCAGAGGGAGGAAAAGATAGGTTGATCACTGGGGCTCCCTAGTCTACCAGTCTAACCAAAAAACGAGATGCTCCAGGTCCAGTGAGACTGTCTCAGGGAATTAAGGGCAGAAAATCCTCCTCTGGCCTCCACTCTTGTGCATGGGGGCATATGGGGCATGGTACTGCATGCCTTTAATCCCAGCACTCAAAAGAAGGCTGAGGCAGGAGCATCATCATGAGTTCAAAGCCAGTCTGAGCTACAGAGTAAGTCCCAGATCAGACTGGGCTAGAGTGAATCCCTGCTTTTTAAAAAACATTTTATTTATTCATTTTCAAGCAGAGAGAGAGAGAGAGAGGGAGAGAACCAGGGCCACCACCTTGTGGGTCTGGCTTATGTGGGTACTGGGGAATTGAACCCAGGGCCTTAGGCACTAGAGGCAAGTGACTTAACCACTAAACCATCTCTCCAGCCTGTGAATCCCTGATTTTAAAAAGGGGAATAGAAAAGAAAAAGAAAATGTTTTCTCAACTGGTTTATTAAATTTCAAGCTTTTTGTAAGCATTGTCCCTTTTTTCTCTGACTTAGCTCTTTAAAAAAATCTTTTGTCATTCTAGCAAGAATTCAATAAGAAAAGTAAATAGCCATTTGTATGCTTACTTCATCTTTTTAAACAAGAAGTCTCACAAAATTTTAAGATATTGGGCTGGAGAGATGGCTCAGAGGATAAGGCACTTGCCTCTGGTGCCTAAGGCTCTAGGTTCAAGTCCCCAGGACCCACATAAGCCAGACCCACAAGGTGGTGGCCCTGGTGTATTCATTCTCTCTCTCTCTCTCTCTCTCTCTCTCTCTCTCTCTCTCTCTCTCTCTCTCTCTCTCTCTCCTTGAAAATAAATAAATAAAATTTTTTAAAAACCCAGCTTAAAAAAAATTAAGATATTAACTTTTAATGCTAGCCAAGGCACAATGAAATGAGTATATTGCCAAGTATAAACAGTAAAACCTACTCTCAGAAAAGCAAATTTCCCATTCATTCATTCATTCGGTTCTGGAAATAGAACCCAAAGTCTCTGAGCTACATATCCTTAGGCTACAAATCTAATATATATCAATAAATTAGTATGTTTATATTCTTATGCCCAGTAATTCCTCTGCTAGGATTCTAGAATTTAGAACATATGCACATTTTAATATTCATATCATCAATGAATATAATCTCCATATTTATTTGGGTCATACAGCAGCTTCTACTTCCAGGACACTTTCTTCTTAAATCAATCCCTATTTTACGGCAACATCAGCCTCAAAGGCATTTCTTGCCTATATTATTGCAATAGCCTCCATTCCCAACCACCAGAACTATTTTCCAAAAACTGTAACTCTCACCATGGCACACCTTTGCTGAGTTTTTCTTGAATAAACCCCACACTCACAAGATAAAGCCACAACTCTGAAGGCAAAGTTTTATTCTTCTGTCAAGGACCACCACTTCTACAAGCCCTTTGCCAATACCCCATTCCTAAATGACCCAGTCTGCTATTCTTTAATGCTGCCCATACCTTATACTACTTGTTTACGGATGTCTGTCTAAATAGGTGCACACCCAAAGGCAGGTTTACTTTCAGGGAGGTAACCAATGGTCTTGGACATAAGTTCTTTAGCAATTATCTGTTGAATAATCTAGTCCCACACCTCATTTCATATATCTATACCAAGTTCCAGAGATACCACAGGTAGCATAGCCAGAGTAGAACCCAATGACTTCTTCTCAAACTGCACCCTCATTTTGGCAATAGTACTTCAAAATTTTCTATGTAGTGGTTTAAAATTCAGCACTTCTAGCCATGTGCAGTGTTCCACATCTATAATCCCAGAACTTTGGGAGGCTTATGTATGTAGATCATAAATTTGAGATCTGACTGAATGACACAGCAAATGTGAGGCTAACCTGGGCTACAGAGTGCAACCCTATCTCAACAACAACAAAGCACAGCTGTTGAAAACAGAAAATGTAAATGCCAAAAAAGATAAAAAACAAAAGTGAGGTGAATATTATTGATCCTAAGTTTAGAAATACATTGCAACATGGATGAACCTTGAAAACACAGAGAAGAAACCATTCACAAAAGACCAAATATTCTACTTACTTAAACTGGCCAGAAAAGGTAAATCTAGAAACAGAAAACACAATGAGTGGCTGCATGGTCCTAGGGGCTGGAATGGAGCATGACTGTAACTGGGCATAAAAGGTCATTCTAGGGTAACCAAAATGGTTACTGGATTGTAGCGATATCAGGGACACCTCTGTAAATTCACCAAGTTAAACACTTAAAATGAGTTTTACACAAAAGATGGGAAAACTAATTTGCAGTATATTCATATATTAAAGTTTCCAATAAAAAAACATTTTTTAAAGAAATGGGCTTTATGTATATAAACCATACTGTAATAAAGCTGTTTTTAAAGATGAGTTATAAAAATCATTCTAGACCAGCACTGTCCAAGAGAAATATACCAGGCACATAGGTACTTTGAAAAAAATATATTTTTACTTCCTGGTACTAGAGATTGAACCCAGTGTATTACAAACGTTAGCCAAGTGCTCTACCACTGAGGTGCAGGCCTTGAACTTGTGATCTTCCTGCCTCAGCATTCTGAGTAGTAGCTGGGATTATAGGCATGAACTACCATGCCTGGCCACTTTTAAATTCTTTAGTGGCCATGTTAAAGTAAAAAGAAACAAGTAGAATAATTTCAATATACTTTGTTGAACAAAGCCACAATATTATCATTTCAATGTGTAACTGATATACAAAACTATTAGTGAGATATTTTACATTCTTTGTTTCATACTACGTCTTGAATACAACATGTATTTTATACTTTCAGCACATTTTAGCTGGAATTAGCCATATCTCAGATGTTCAATGCCCGTATGTGGCTAGTGGCTACTACATTGCATAGTACACCAAACCTACAAGAGATTAAAAAACCCATATACTTATTATTGCTACATCAAAATTTACATGGAAAAACAAGAATATATGGAAACATAACAAAATGTTTACAATGGAGGGACAAGGGATGATCCATCCATTTTGTTGGAAAGGAGGCATGTTTCTTTTTTAATGAAAATAATATACTGCATATCTATAAAATAAACAGCCTTCTCCCAATGTGGAAGAGGAAAGTGGGGGACTAAAGAACTCTGGGGGTAACTCCAGATGGCTAAACTGTAGCCTACCAGTGTGAACACATGAAAATGAGATGCTTTGGATTAGAGGATTACATTCTAAATCCAAAGGGCCTGGAGATGCAAGAACTACCTATAAGAAAGGTAGAGCAGACAAAGGGCAAGATAGTGAAGCAGCAGCTGGCCAGAGAAGCTGGTGAACCATGAATAGGAGAAATGCTGTGGAGTTGGAAGCAAAGATCACATGTTTAAACGATAAAATTTTTTTAAGAGTTAAGGACTGAACAGCTCCTTGACCACCTCTATCAATCTATCTCTCCTCCCCCTCCCTCTCAATCTTTTATCTACCCAAATCCTTAAGAAAAAGAATCCTTTTCTACTCAGAATTTTCTTTCTTATTATCCACAAGGATTTATGCTTTCCTATAGGTAACGAAGTCTGGCGAAATGTCAGATCCAACATGTAGCTGTGAATCAGCAAACTGGAAAGGACCGTACTCATTTTTTGTTGGCTTGTTTGGTGGTGCAGGGCCTTACGCATGGTAAGTATACACTCAAACACTAAACTATATCCCTAGCCCTCCTTGATCCCCTAGAATCCAGTGGTCCTCAAAATGAGGTAAGATGAAGAAGAGAAAGGAGTGGAAAGTTGCCTAAGCTGTTATTATAGGAAGCCTCTTCCCTTGGCCAGTTCCCTAGAAATCACAATCCTTGGTTAAGCACCATTAAGATGTATAAAAAAAATTATGGGCTGGAGAGATGGCTTAATGGTTAAGGCACTTGCCTACAAAGCAGAAGAACCTGAGTTAGATTCCCCAGTACCCACATAAAGCCAGATCCACAAGGGGCACATGTGTGTGGAGTTCATTTGCAGTGGCTGGAGGTCCTCTCTCTCTCTCTCTCTCTCTCTCTCTCTCTCTCTCTCTCTCTCTGCCTCTCTCTCAAACAAATAAACAAACAAATAAATAAAATATATTTTTTAAATTATCCACAGGGCACAAAGTATATCAAAACAAGGTAAAGGAAAAAGAAATTCAGATGAGAGCTATTGATCTACTCTAAAGCCCTACTGTACAGATGTTTGGGATACTTAAAGATGACATGAATTTGAGATTTACCACTGTGGTAGTTTGAATAGATTTAAGAATTTTTATCAGTTTTTCTCCAGGTTCCTGGCTGGAGGTGTCACATTGGCCTGGCCTGGCCTGGCCTTCAGCCTTAAGGTATTTCTAAGGTGGATGTGAAATTCCAGCAATACATATGCAAAGAGCAGTCCAAACTCAAGCCTAGAGTTCTGTTGTTTGCTAGTGTGCTTGTTTGCTTTTGGAGTTGCTGGTGATAGGTTACTCTCTCTGCTTGGACCTGTGAAAGAGGGCCAGCCTCTTTTTCTTTTATGAAACTTCCCCCTGGATCTGTTGCTTCAATAAATATTTTCCTCCCCAAAACGTGCTTGGTTTGGATATTTATCCCAGCAGTGTGTGCCTGACTACGACAACCACCTACCATGTCCCATGCATTAGAGTACATGGGAAGGCCAGAGGGGTTGGAAGGGAACAAGGAGTAATAATAGTAGCATGGAGTCTGAGTGGTGGTTCATGCTTGTTAATCCCATGCACTTGGATGGTAGATGCACAAGGACCAGGAGTTCCAGGATAGCCTAAATGACAAGACCCTATCTCAAAAAAGCAAACAAAAAGAAGGGGTGTGGAGATGGCTCAAAGGATAACTGCTTGCTTGCTTGCAAAGCCTGGCAGCCCAGGTTCAATTCCCTAATACCTATGTAAAGCCAGATGTACAAAGTGGCACATTCACCTATGGTTTGTTTCCAGTGGGAAGAGGCCCGGGCATACCCATTCTCTTTCTCTCAAATAAATAAAAATACTAACAAAATGAAACAAGTAACAGTACCACAGAATACGACTTAAAGCCAATATGGATAATGTAATAATTTCTATTCCCATGGGACTGTTGATGAGCTAAAAATTCTCAGAAATATAAAATCCCTCTTAGGTCAGCTAGTTTGTATGGCTAGCAAAAGTTTCACAGAATGAGACAGAATTACAAAGAAAAGACAGGTTAGAACCCTTATGACCTGTTATAATCTGTTAAAAAAAAGTAAAAAGCTGTATCTATGGCCCTCCAAAGGATATCAGTATGCAAAATAAAACAAAGACAGCTAATTGTCCTGATATTCATCATATCCTTTCATTATGACCTCCAACTTTAAGTAGTACTTGATCATCCAATTTTCCAGTTTTTGGGTTTGTGTTGTTTTGTTTTAAATCTAGATGTAGCTATGTGACCCCAAAGATACGTATTCTTAAAAGGAGACTTTCTAACCCATTTTTCTTTCCACCATTTCTCTTTTCTACTCACTAGCTGGAATGTAGATGAAAGAATAAGCCATCCCTAAGGTACTCTCATCAAACACATGCTCTAAGGATTCATTATCACATTGTATATATAAAACCACTATGACCATAGATCTCTATTCTAAAGCAAATATACCTATAGCCCAATTAAGACAAAACAAAAATGAAAAAAGGATAAATTCCAGGTGAAGACGACCATCACTACTACCAAGGATTATCACTACATCATTCCTAACCCTTGTTCATAGTTCCTGGGTACTCACCGGCACACCATGGGACATGAGAGTATTAGGATTCATGAGGGTGACGAGCTGGTGCAGGAGATCAGGTTGGCTATCAAAAAGTTCAGGTGTCAGCTTCTTCATCACTTCTTCCAAGTGTTCAGCTGCAAGTGAGGGTACTCCATACCAGGTTTTAGGCTCACCCCTTCTCAAGCAAAAAGGGAACATATAGTAGTCATATCCTGATTATTATACAAGGAACACACCCTGACTGCCTCCCAGCTCTCCAAGGCCCCACTCACCAGTGGAGGTAGTTAATCGAGTAACTCCAGTGATCCTCAATATGCCAGCAAAAGGCTGAGAAGACCATGCCCACATAGAGCCAGGGTACCTTCATGCCAGAAATATCTGCATTGATGTGGCACAGTACAGACTGCTCCAAAACTGGCATCACATTCAGGTTCCAACCACTTGTAGCATACTCCTGTCAGGTCAAGCATTTGTACAGAAAGGAGATGGTTATGCTAAGGTGCTGAGATTTCCTTTTCCCCCTGCTACTAGAGACTAAATCTAGGGTCTCATATGTGCTAGACAAGTGCCCTACCACTATATTTCCAGCCCTATTTACTTTCTACTTTGAAACAGGGCCTCACTAAGCTGCCCAGACTGGTCTTCAATTTATTCTGCTAGCCCTGCCAAGTCTTGATCTTGCAATCCTCCTGCCTCAGCTTCCTGAGTAGCTGAGATTAGAGGCCTATGCCATCAGGCCCTGCCTTTTTATGACAATAGGGTCTCACTCTGTAGCACACGTCAACATGGAAGTCATAGCAATCCTCTTGTCTCTTCTGAATGCTGGCATTACAATAGGAACTTAGATCTTCTTTGCTTCTTATTTTAGAACTTATTTACTTCAGCCTAGGAAGTCTTAATTTTGAGTTTATGCCTAAATACCTAAACCATAAAGCCCCCCCCAAAAAAAATTCATATACACAAAATTTCAATTCACTTCACTTTCATTTCAGGGAGATTTATAGGTACATATCTATCAAAATATTTGCAAGTTAAAAAACAAACCCTAGGGCTGGAGAGATGGCTCAGCGGTTAAGGCACTTGCCTCTAGTGCCTAAGGCCCTGGGTCCAATTCCCCAGTATCCACATAAGCCAGACCCACAAGGTGGTGGCCCTGGTCTCTCTCTCTCTCTCTCTCTCTCTCTCTCTCTCTCTCTCTCTCTCTCTCTCTGTATCTCTCTGATTGAAAATGAATAAATAAAATATTTTTTTAAAAAACCCTATATTGCCAACTGGTTTTCAACAAAGGTGCTAAGTGTAATGTGGTATATAACTGTAATGCCAGGAGGTTGAGACAGGCAATTCACAAGTTTGAGGCCAGCTTGCCCTACATAATGAGACCGTGTCTCGAAAATAAAACAAAATGATACACATTGGGGAAGACAGTTTTTCCAACAAATGCTAGTGAACTCAATACCCATATGCAAAAGAAAAAGACTAGATCCACAGTCTCAGTAACAAAAGTCAACTTTAAATAGATCAGACTTAAATATAAAGACCTGAAACCAAAGCTACTAGGCAAAACAGGGAAAAACTTCAGGACAAAGAAATAGGCAAGGATTTTTTGGACAAAACCCCCTAAAACACAGGAAACAACAACAAAAAATAAATGCCATTGAGTCCAACTAAAAAGGCTTCTGCACAGAAAAGGAAACAAAATAGCAAGCCAGGTGTGGTGGTAGAAAGATTATGATGAGTTTGAGATTTAGGCTGGCTATAATTCCAGTACTTGGGAGGTGGAGGCAGGAAGATCAAGTCAAGATCATCCTCAGTTATATATCAAGTTTAAGGCCAGCCTAGGCTGCTAAATAAGACCCTGATTAAAAAAAAAAACTCCAAACCTAACACTGCCTGATGAGATGAATACCCATAATAAGGAACTCAAAAACATTCAGTAGGAAAAAGCAGGTGATCCAATTTAAAAATGGGCAATAGGACTGGAGAGATGGTTCAGCAGGTAAGGCGCTTGCCTGTAAAGTCTAAGGACCCAGGTCCCATTAGATGCACAAGATGAAACATGCATTTAGAGTTCGTTTGCATGGCTAAGAGACCCTGGTGCACCCATTCATATCCCCCCTCTCTTTCAAATTAATTAATTAATTAATTAATTAAATGAAACACTTTTTAAAAATGGGCAATAGACCTAAGTATACATTGTTCAGGGGCTGGCTCAGTGGTTAAGGGTGCTTGTTCCCCAAGCCTGCCGACCAGAGGTGGAATCCCCAATACCCATGTAAAGCTGGACAAAGTGGAGTATGAGTTTATAATCCCAACACATCTACTATGGCAATGGGAAGCGGAGTCAGGAAAATTCCGAAGCTAGTCTGGCCTTCACAGCTGCCTAGGCTGTGAAGAGAATGGTCTCAAAAACAAGGTGGAAAGAACAAACACAGTAAGGATGTCCCTCTGACCTCCACATCCGTGCCATGGCACACATGCGCAAGTGTGCACACATATACAGATAAAAAAATGATGACATTCAATTGGCCAACAAGTATATGAAAAAGTGCTCAATATCATTAATCATTCCCAAAACACAATGAAATATTATCTGACCTCAGTAAGATGAGATCTTGACATTTGTGGCAACATGGATGGAACTGGCGATCACTATGTTAAGTGAAATAAGCCAGGCACAGAAAGATAAAGACCACACACTCTCACTCAGAATGGAAAATAAAAAAAGTCGATCTAGATACTGAAACACAGGGGAGTGAAGAGAGGAGTGAGTGTTTCATAAAGACTGATTAATGGCTAGACATAAATAACAAATTGGCATGATATTTCACAAAAAGGTGACTAGAGACAATAATTATGAGTATGAAAGCTTTAAGGATTGTGAATATATTCACCAAAAACAAATGATAAATATTTCAACAGATATATTTGCTCTGATTATATTACATATACAGGCATTGAAACATCACACAGTACTTCATAAATAAGTATAATTCTAGTATTTTTTAAAGTTTAAATTAAAAACTAAATAACAAAGCCTTGCTCTGAACACAAATGCATTTAACTATGGACTCTCAATTTTCCCATGTATACAAATCCTGCTTACTGAATACACTTCCTATGCAACGGTCACTCTCCTAGGTTACTTTACTTACTTTCTCATTTAATTCTTTTAACAAACTTTCAAAGTAGGTATACCTCCATTTTACAAATAAGGAAATGAGCTCAGATCTCATGTGTGCAATTATTACCAGGCTATGTGCTGGCACTCCCCTCCTTGCAATAGATATCAAAGACTGCTTCTTTTCCATTCCTTTACACCCACAAGACAGAAGGCGCTTTGCATTCTCAGTCCCTTCTATTAATAATACAGGACCTGCTCAGAGGTTTGAATGGAAGGTACTCCCTCAGGGAATGGCAAACAGCCCTACCATATGCCAGGAAGCCACTGCCATGGCTCTAAAGCCTCATTTAGACAAGGGTCTTCACATTTGTCATTACATAGATGACATTCTTGTCTGGGGAGACTCCTCCACATCCCCAACCCAACTAAAAGATCAATTAATACCCTCTTTAACATCACTAGGATTTAATATTGCCCCACGTTGGGCGCAGCTCTGGGTCCGTGGGTTAGTTAGGGAGTTGCAGCATGCATCAACTCCCTGTTCACCCACGGGGGCTGGGTGAGCAGAGGCTTGGAATAGCTGTGAGCCAAACGAGAGATGAGACTCTCGGGAGAACGCGGCAGTGGGCAATTCTCATTTTATTGTATAGATAGCAGTTGCTTATATAGAGGAAAGTCAGAGGTAGAAGCATAGGAAGCAAGATCTGTGAGCATCTCATGAGTTTGATAGGAGCCAGTATTCTTTGGATACCTAATTTGCATAGATAAATTGAGGGGACTATGTGACTCTATACATGGATATGTATAGAGTTGTCATGTCAGCAGAGGAAATGTAACCTTATTGTTTAGGTTTGTTATTGCAGCTGGACTAAGTTAGGCTTTGAACTGCTTACTTATCTCAGGGGACAGCTGTGGCCTGCCTGGGGGCTGGAGTTTTCAGGATTGCTAAGATTTATAGGGGCTCTCAGACTTTGCCTCAACTTCCTTTTTTTTAAAAAAATATTTTATTTATTTATGAGAGAGAGAGACAGAGACAGAGAGAATGAGCATGACAGGGCCTCCAACCATTGCAAATGAACTCCAGACACATGCGCCCTCTTGTGCATCTGGCTTTATATGGGCACTGGGGAATCGAACGCCGGTCCTTCTGTGTTGCAGGCAAACACCTTAACCACTAAGCCATCTCTTCAGCCCTCAACTTCCTTATCAGAAGGAGACAGTCCCAGAAGCCAGCCAGACTCAGCAAAACCCTACTTCCTCCATGCCCCATTAGCAGGGTACCACAGCTATGTTCTTAACACACAGCACTTCATCTACATCTCACAGCAACTACTTAAGGCAGACAAAATTATCCCCTTACAAGAATACTGAGTCTTTTAGATACTGAATGACTTGCCTAAGCTCACCCAGCTGACATGCAACCATGAATATCAGCCACTTACCTCCTCCTCAGGTGTTAGGTGCCGCTTACTGTCACTGACAGGGAAACCACTGCCAAACTCTTTGGAATGGATATCAGCCCCATACTCCACAGTTACATCTTCCTCAATGCTATTCACCAGCCGCCAGAACTCCTTCTCTACAAGTTCTGTGGGAACCATCTGGGGAGAAAAGGACAGTAAGTGCCCATGCCTATGACCTTAGCCCCAGCACTACTCCAGTCCTCCATCACATACATGTACAGGCATGTTGAAGTAGTCAGCTTTAAAGGAGTCAGCCATCTCCCCAAAGCTCTGCAGAGTATATTCTCGGGTAGCTTGCTCAAAGCCAAAGGCTTCAGGGGGCCGCTTACACTCCTAAAACACAAAGAACAAGTCATATAAAACAGACAAGGAAACTGAGAATGCTAGCAAGTGGAACTGGAATGTGAGTTCGGAGTAGGGAAGGAGAACAGCCCTAAGTCTGCATCCAAAACTTCTGAGGCAGGCTTTAACTTGACAGTTCTCTTTTTACTCTTATCATTTCACCTTAATTCTTTTCATTCCACATATGTACTTTTACTTTTGTTATGATTTGGACATGAAGTAACTCTACAAAAAGAAGCATGTACTGAAGGGTTAGTCCCAAGCTGGTAGTGCTAGTTTGAAAAGTTCTGAATATATTTGGAGGTGGGGAAGAAAAAAAATCCAGGTATGGTAGCACACACCTATAGACTCAGAGGCTGAGGAAGGAGGATCATTTGAGCCCACAAATGAAACACGAATTAAAACAAGACGGTCTCCAACAAACTTCAGGGCATGAAGGCTCACACCTATAATCCCATCACTGGTGAAGTGGCACATGTTTTCTCTCTCTCTCATACTCACACACTTTACTCATGTCTAGAAAATAAATGTCAATTCAATCCACTGGCTCATGACTCAGAAAAGAAAGGCCAATAAGAGTTCAGTCTTCCTCATCTATGACACTGTTGGTATCCCAGTTTTTCTCAACTAGAATCTCTAACAGTACTAAAGCCATTAGTGTACCCTGGTCCTTCCCCATCTGTGTGTGAGTCAAGACCATCAATGTATAATCTCCAAAAACCCAGAGGGAAATACAGAAGATGAGCACAGAAAATATGGCTGAAGGTAGGAAATTCGTGAAACTGATCTGCCAAACTTCTTGGGTGCTTCGCCCTCTCTGCTGCTTCTGTGTCTCCTAACTACACATACCTGCCCTAGACACATTCTCTTCTGAATACCTCTGCTACTGATATTCTCCAGTCTCCAATACCTACTCATCTCTTCCAAGGCCTGCATTACTAAAAACTAATGTTAATGTTATAACAGAAACAAAGCAACTAAATAATCAATATACTCATTTAATGAACAATTCATACCTTCAATAAATTTAATACAGAAAAATGATTATGAAGTTACAACTAAACACATATACCAAGATTCCAAAATTGTTAAAGACAGTTATACTTAAGCAACAGTATAAAAATATGAATATACCAGACTCAAGAATGGATGAGAATAGGCAATTTGACCATCATCTTAAAAAATATGTCGGTCTTCCTAGCCAGGCCTATAATCCTAGTTACTTGGGAGGCTGAGGCAGGAGGATTATACATTTAAAAATCTGCTACAAAGTGAATTCAAGTTCATCCTGGGAAACTTAGTGAGACACTATCTCAAAATAAAATTTAAGTAGAAGCTGGGGGCTAGAGAGATGGCTCAGCAGATAAAGTGCTCACCTACAAAACCTAAGAACCTGAGTTTAATTCCCCAGTGCCAATGTAAAGCCAAATGCACAAAGTGGCACATGCATCTAGAGTTTGTTTGCAGTGGCTAACGGCCCTGGCATGCCCATTCTCATTCTCTCTCCTGGCAAATAAATAAATATATATATATTAAAAAAATAGAAGCTGAGCTGAGGATATAACTCAGTGGCATAGCACTTGCTTAGCATGTCCAAGGACCTGAAGTTCAATCACCAGCTTTTTATTTACTGCAAGCAAATAAATAAACTAAGTAATTAATATATTTTTATCCTTCAAAGCTCATTCCAGACATCTTCCCTAACTACCTACTACTTTTTATTTTCCTCAAACGGGATGGCAACTTATGCCTATAATCACAGGCATCAGGAGGCTAAAGTAGGATTTCTTGAGTTTAAAGGCCAGCCTGGGCTACAGAATAAGATCCTATCTCAAAAATAAATAAGAGCTGGGTGTGGTAGTGCACACCTTTAATCCCAGCACTTAGGAGGCAGAAGTAGGAGAATGGTTGTGAGTTCAAGGCCAGGCTGGAACTACAGAGTGACTTCCAGGTCAACCTGGACTAGAATGAGAGATCCTACCTTGAAAAATAACCCCCCAAAATAAATAAATAATAAATGAAAATAATATTAATATTTTCCTTTCTAGTCAACTCATATCTTAGGCCTTCTATATTTAGCATCTGCTTCAATGTCATCAAACACAGTCCATATAATGATAATATCTCTTCTCAGGTAATCTAAGGACAGAAGTAAAAACTGACTTAACACCAGGTGTGGTGGAGCATGTCTTTAATTTTAGCACTCTGGAGGCAGAGACAGAAGGATCACTGTGAGTTTGAGGCCACTCTTAGACTACATAATGAATTCCAGGTCAACCTGGACCAACTCTGAAAACCGGAAAAAAAAATTGCCTATCCCATTCCTCTTTCTCCCAAAAATCTTCCCTCAACTTGAGCCCCCAAACATAAAACTATGGCTGAAATAGGAGGCTGCCCTCAGTAAAGCCATATGAAGGAAGACAAGGATATCCTATGTGGGCCTTACCGCCATAACACACTTTGGGCACCGCCAGACACCTTTTGGGATCTCAGGCAGAGGAGGGAGCAGGCAAAAGATGTGATAGTTGTCATCACAGCCATCACACAACAGAAGTTTATCATCCTCATCTCCTCGGGAACACATCCGGCACACATAAGACTCGATCTGCCAGGAGGAAGTAAAAGTTCATTAACATAGGCCCTGTCCAACCTTCAAACACCAGGCCCCCCTCCATTAGAAGCCAAGGGTACTTGCTAGTTGGGTTATTCGTGACCCTGTACAAGAGAATTATACAAGGCCTGGAGATCGATTGCATGCATATATCACCCAAATAAGCAGCTAGAGATGTAAGAGATTATAAAATCAGTCTTCAATCTTCTCATTTATATATATTCAATAAATATTGTTCAGCACTATGCTACTCTATGGCACAGAAATGAGTCAGCCATATTATCTGCCTTCCAAGGGCATGCAGTATTCTATATAATTTTCATAAAAACTGAAAACTGGGGCTGGAGCGATGGCTCAGGGGGGTAAAGGCACTTGCTTGCAAAGGCTGACAGCCTGGGTTTAATTCCCAGTACCCACATAAAGCCAAATGCACAATGTGGCACGTGTCTGGAGTTTGCAGCAGCAGGAGGCCCTGGTATGCCTATACACACTCATACAACTCTCTAATAAATAAATAAATAAATATTAAAAGAAAAACCTGAAAACTGCCACTAGCAAGTCCCTAAGAATACTGTGGAGACTTAGAGAAGGAAGCATTCATATTAGCTGGAAAGGACAGCCTTGAGGAAGGACAGCCTTGAGGAAGCCATTGAGGTATCACCTGAAACTGACTGAAACCTGGAGGCAAACTGAAGTAGAAAGAAACTCTTCCAGGCAGAAGAAACTATATGGGCAAAGTATACAGGAATAAAAAGGACATGTCTTTGGGAGAAGAAAAAAGAACACATACTTACAAGTAGTTATAACAGAAGAGTGAGGTGGATAGGGCCAGAGAATGAGGTCAGCAGGGGCTGGACCATGCAGGGTAATGAGGAACTTAGCTTTTATCCTGAAGCACTGGACAGTGTTTTCTCTGGACCCTTCCAGCACTTTGTTTGGACAGTACTTTCTTGTTCTATGTTCCAAATGAGCTGGCTTCATTTCCCCCCAATTAAGTGAGCTACCTGAGAGCAGGGCCTATCAGGCCCACTTTTCTGCTTAATGCAACCTAGTCTGATGTCATGCTTGGGAAATGCTTATTGAAGAGATAAGAAGCAGAACACTAGGAAGTCAGGGCTAGGTCCTTACAAACTGGGCATTGCTGTGGTTCCTCCGTAGCCTCATGGTCATCTTGGTACAGGGTTCTGGGCTGTGACTCAATTCCTCTTTGCTTTCCAGCAAGGTCTTAGGCGAGGCAGACTCCACCTTCATATCCCCACTTAATTCCTCCTTTACCACTACAGTGGGGGGACACTCAGGCCCTTCCTTATCTGGAAGAAAAGTAGCACAATGTAAATCTGAGACACTTAGCACCCTGTTTCCTCCCTCCAGGTGAGTCCATACCCAGTATTTCAGGCCTCACCTTTTTTCCGCAGAGTTTTATCCTTGGCCATGAGGCCCAGGCCCATCATTTTGGGGCCTGCCCCATAGATCTGAAGCTTCTTCAGCTCTGGATTCTTTTCAATGTCTTCCTCTGTGGGTTCCGGCTAGGAAGAAAGCAGGAAATGAGTCTACACTACTATCTGGGGCAAACTTCCCCATCCTAAAAGAGCTAGATAGCGCCCGAGTTCATGCCATGGTCAGGGCAAGAATTCAGAATTCCTTTTAGAAAGACTGTAAGTCTTCAGTCCATTCTTTGAAAGAAATTAAGGACAGCCTATCAGTTTTCCCAAGTAGTGTAAAATGAAAATATTAATTCATACTTTAATTGTGATGAGAGGGCTTGGGGATAGCATATATTAAAAAAATCTAACAGTTTGACATTACCAGTAAATGGTAGCAATTAATATGGTCTGCTACACGAAACACAATCTGCGGCCATGAGTAGGCTGACTACACCTCCTACTGGGAGGGAACAGCAAACCAACAAAGGAGCACTTGGTATAATGGAGGAGCCTGGGCCTGGGGGAGACAATCAGCAGCTTTCAAATTCGACCAATTTTCCACTCAGTGAGGGGGACCCCTTGTTTGGAACTAGGGATTCAGGGCGATAGGCACCGGATCCCGTACTTTTGGGATCCCAAAACAAGATGCACTATGGGAGCGAGTGACAGGGAGACTACTAAAAATAGAATCTAGGTAATCCAGAATTGTGTATATTTGTTAACCTACACTGATCTCACTCTCCGATGGAGATCGTGTTTGTATTTTTCAGGATGCAGCGAGAGAGCTGGGGCCCATCTAACCCTACCAACCGACCGTAGGCCGATAGCTGAGATTCTGGCAAGAGAGGAGCCACCACAGTCTTACTGTGGAGGTTCCAAATGGAACCCCATAGAGAATGACGGGATGAACAAGGGGCCCACAGCCACAGCCACAGCCATTAAATCAACACAGGATAAGCCAGTGAGACAGAAACCAATGATTTCAACACAAAGACCCCTAAGCTCACAACCTTAAAGCAGCCTTAATTCTCATCCACCATGACTCAGGGAACTATGCGGAAGAGGGGGCGGAAAGATTGTAAGAGCCATGGTGGAGATTACCCAGAGGCATGGCCAGGAGAACCTGGCTGAATACTAGGCTATCCAATGTCCCCTGTCACAAGGACTGATCCAGACGACCCATGGAGGAGGTTATCCAGTGGAGGGGGAGGGGAGGGCAGCAGGGAATTGGGGATAACAACTCATTGTTTGCCATTAAATATTGTAACTCATTATGGACAATAAATTTAAAAAAAAATAATATGGTCTGCTAAATTAACATGCTTCAATGAGCCCAGAGATAATATACCTTGATCTCTGTTGCATGGCCCAAGCTAAGAAAAATGTGTGGCATACAAGCTTCCACCTGAAGGTAGGATACAGAAATAAGGAGAAAGAAGACTTACACTCTGTATGAGAGGTACACTAATGCTTAAGAACTCAATAGAGAACTCTATGAGAAAAGAGGCAGTGCAACAGAGAACATGGCTTCAGTCATCCTGAGGTAGAGGGCTCCCTCCAGGGGTTGGGAATTTTGCTCAGTGGATGAATGCTTGCCTAGCAAGCACAAGGTTCTGGGTTCAGTCCTCAGAAGCATGGGGGGGGGGATGGACAACAAAGGAAGTAGAGCATTCTTCTAAAACAAAGCCACTCTAAGTTACATAAGGAAAATACTCACATCAGGCTGCAGTCTCTTGGCCCGCCGTCCATAGCTGTTGAACTTGGAAGGCTGCACAGACTGTCGAAGGGGGATGCTGTGAGGTTTGTATTCTTTGTCTTTCTCCTCATTATCAAATGGACGTGTGTTACATTGCTAGGGACAAATAGAGTATACAGCTATCAAGAAAAAAGAACTTACTTTCACCTTCACTCAATGGCCATTGAAGTTGTGGTCAACCCTCCTGACCCACACTGTTCAACTGGTCTTTATCTTCCCACTTGGTGTATTCTCAGTGCTTTCGCTTGTATCATTCATCCTTTCAACACCCTATCCAACAATCTCCAAAATAAATCAAACTTCATCTTGCCCAAGATCTCAACAGCTCAAGATATTTCTCCCAGGCGCTGGAGAGATGGCTCAGAGGTTAAGACACTTGCTTCCAGTGCCTAATGCTGCGGGTTCAATTCCCCAGGACCCACATAAGCCAGACACACAAGGTGTCTCTCTCTCTCTCTCTCTCTCTCTCTCTCTCTCTCTCTCTCTCTTCTCTCTATCTCTGCTTGAAAATAAATAAAATATTTAAAAACTTTCTCCCTTCTCTGGATTCCTTATTAAAGACTTCATCAAGTAATGTAGACTAGCCCAACAGACAATTATAGAAGTTTTGACAATGGACAGTATGGAAAGAACAACAACAACAAAAAATTTTAAAGGGTAAAGTCTAGCTTCCAGGTTTCCAAGCATGGGCCCAGTTCTATTAAGTATCGTGGCTACATGCACCTGGAAAGTACAGGAAAGAGGAGTTCAAGTACATAGTGAGTTCAAGGCCAACCTGGGCTGAGATCCTGCCTCAAAAAACAAACAAAAGAGGAGCTTGGGCTATGGTGATGCTCAGAGGTTAAAGGCACTGGCATGCAAAGCCTGCTGGTCCAGATTCAATTCCCTGCACTTTGGAGGCTAAGGCAGGGAGATCACCATGTGTTCAAGACTAGTCTGGGCTACAGAGTGAAACCCTGTCTCAGGAGAAAAAAAAAAGGTCATGACCCACAGGGCATGGTGGGCTCAAATCTCATCCTTGAGGAGTTGGCAAGCTCCAAGCCACCCTGGGCTACAAAGTGCAGTCCTGTTGCAAAACAAAACAAAGCCAATAAAAGTTTAATGGCCTGGGGAGATATCTCAGCAGCTAAAAGTGCTTGCTGTAAGCATGAGGGTCTGAATTGATTCCCCAGGACCCAAGTAAATAGCTGGGTATGGTCGCACATGTCTGTAATCCCAGTCATGTAGGCAGCAGAGACTGAAGAATTGCTGGAGATTAGGAAAACCACAACTTTTTCTCAAATAAATACATGGATGAGCAACAAAACATCAGAGGTTCTCCTCTGACCTCCGTGCACACAACGCATCCTTGCATATACCAAATACACACAACAACCACATCATACTTACACAGCAAAAAAGAAGAGTTTAAGGCTAGCCTGAGTTAGACGTTAAAAACCTTATCTAAAAGAGAAAGAACGACAGAAAGAGAAAGCAAGCAAGCAAGCAAGAAAGAAAGAAAAAGAGAAAGGGAGGGAGGAAGGTCAGTCGGTCAAGTGTAGCAATCTGTCTGGGGATAAAGCTTCATTCCATCACAACCTGGCATCCTTACCACAAGGTTGGCTCCAGACTGGTACATCTCATAGGGATAAACAATACGTTCATAGTGAGAGCGCAGCAGAGAACCAATGTTTTTGCCTGGTGGGTAGTTGAGACGCTGGGCCACACGAGCCCATCGACGATCCTTACAGATGGTTTCATAACCACCTTCCTCAACCACAATCTGAAAGGACAAGCAGGAAGAGACATGAATCTACTGTGTATATGAACATGAGGGAACAAGCCTATAAAAAAGGCAATGAGGACAAACCCCTCACTTCATTTATCTCAGCTTTGAATTACATCAAGAAATGCTAAAACATTCTGATGAGAGCTTTGTGTGCTACCAGTCTGCCCATTTCATTACAGCCCAGGAACCCAATATCCAAAGCAAGGGGCCCCTAGAGTAGCAACATTACTGGGATAGGGTTGGGGGTATCTGAGGAAAATCTTGTTCTTACTTTGCTCAGGCTATAGAGGTCCAAGATCCGTCGTTCCACATTGGGAATCTTTAAGGAAGAACCCTGGATCTCCCAGAATTTGGCAATCTGGTCCAAGTAGTTCAGTTTCACTCTTGTCTGGGCCTGAAGAAGAAATGGCTCAAAGAAGCTGGCCACTACCCTCCTAACCCATCTTTTTACCCAATCTTAGTGAAGGAGAAAGGGAATAAATTAGACTTCTACCAATTAACTGGGTCCCAGACTGTAAGCAGTACTCAGCCTCATCTCATCTCCCAAGAGAGGGTCACAACATCCAAAGATTTATATATATTCTTCCCAATCACCCTGACAGAAATGTGTATTATTGCTTGTACAGATGAGGAAACAGGATCAGAGCACTATCATACTTGCGTAACAAATAACTTAAATTTCAGCTTCACCCCTGCTACTACTGATGTGCTGCATAACCTTGAGCAAATCAGTACCACTCTGTGTTTGTGTGTATTTTTATTAGAAAAGGAAAATAAGTGCTGGGTGTGGTGGCACATACCTGATCAGGAATACAAGGCCAGCCTCAGCTATAAGGAAGGAAGGAAGGGAGGGAGGGAGGGAGGGGGAAGAAGGAAGGAAGGGAGGGAGGGAGGGAGAGAGGGAGTGAGGGAGGGCATCTCCTAGTCCACTTAACACTGAGAGATGGACTCCATTAAAAGGACCAATGAGGGCCTTCTGGAAGCTTCACAGTCACATCTAAGTTTGGAGCAGGTTTTTGAGAGACTGAGGTCTCCAAAAGAGCACATTCACTTGCTTATATACCACAAAATTGATATTGTGGTGGAGGAAGGGTGAGAGTACACATTATAGGCAGAATGGCCTGAAGAATTGAGATGGCATACTTGAAACAGCACTGGCATCTGGCCAACTCAGAACCTGATATGAAAGTGCCAAGATGTGGAAACCAGGCTTGTCACACTTGCCAAAAGTCTCAGTGGCCTAAGAAGGTCTCCTAAGATCCTTAAGTCTGTAACATTCTCATTCTAGTCAGAGGCCCTTTTCTAGGGAGAACTTGATTAGTCATTACTATTCATTACCTTGCCCTAATTGGGAAAATAAAGACATAGTTGAGAACAACCAAAATTTATTTATGGTGAGAAATTACTTAAAAGTTCTAAGCTTCCTTGGCTGTAAAAACCCTTAATGGGGCTAAGAACATTCCTTCCACTTGAACCCCTGAACTTTCCAACATTAGCTTCTATCCCTGCTCTTCCTCCCCTCATTAAGCCAGCACTTAATCTCTAGAAGAACTACCCTTGTCCTATGCTAGGCAATATGTGCTATAGCTATATTCTCACAGACCTGGTTAGATTTATTTCTCTAAGGAACTCACCACACCACTTATGACAATTACTTTGGCCCTGACTGAAACAACCTAGACTGGGTCTAGAAAAGCAGCTCTCAATGGGGGACAATTTTGCATCCCACAAACAAAACTTATCTAACCAAAACTGTCAATAGGGCCGAGGCTAGCTAAAGAATTTTGGTCTCAAAGACTTTTAGATTACAAATATTCAGCTGGGCCCAATGGCTTGTGAGTACCTAATAATCAGAAAGTGATAAGAGCATACATTTAAACTATATAATCAATGGAAAACCCCAGGACTGTGCCTAAAACTAGCTTCAGGGTTCCCACTCTTCTTTAGGATATTCTCAAGCCTCCAGTAAAGAATACTACCTTGTCCATGCAAAAGGGCCTAGATACCTGTATAGAGAAAATAGAGTAGGAAAACCTACTTGCATGATGCCTCCCCAAGTCTCTAGCCATTTCAGTCTCTACACAGACCAGTTCCTGTCCTTCTACCTCACCCCCCACTTGATTATCAAGTACCAAAGAAAGAAGGTACGAAGTGCAAGGCAATGGATGAATTAGCTTTATGAGGTCACACAGAGCTGGTGAAGAAAGAAAGGGTCCCAATCACCCCCATATCTTCCATGTGTTGACCTAGTAAGGCACATATTGATGGAAGAAACATGAGAAGTAGAAAAATTTTGTGGGAAAAGAACATCCATCCTTAGCCTCAGGACTATCAAATCAGAAACACATAATGCCTCTGCCCTTAGATATATTTGGAGCTCTAAAGCTTCCTCCATGCCCTGAGTATACTTATAGTACCTTAGTAAGAAAAAAAATATGAAGAAAGTGGGATCAGAGCTCAGGTATCCATTTCCCAAACCTCACCACCAGCTGCTCATCTTCTCACCTCTAGCTCATTCAATCTCTGAATTCGGGGAGTAAATCTGAAGTTGTCCACTTCCACAGCAAAGGGTGGCTGCCAGTCCTATGAGAATAGAAAGGAGAAAAGACTTGGGTTATCCCAGTTTAATAAAAGATCAGAGGATACAAAAAGCAACTCAGCAACCCATTCACACCTCCCCAGACCTCTAGCCATCTCAGATCCATTAATGTGCCAAATATGCAAATCCATTCCCTCATTCCATTCCCCTGAGAACTTACAATAGGGCACAAAAGCCCCTCAGTCCATATGCAAGGCCTCATGCACATGCCCTGGCAAATTTCTCCTATGTCTCTCCCATAGTACAATGCCAGGATTTTGAGAAATACAAAGAGCCCAAAAAACCACTGAGCACAGACCCTCCTCACACCCACACAGCCCCTCATCCCCCTAGGCAGGACACACAGGCTGGAATATTGGAAATCACACAGGACCTAAAGTCAGAAGACCTGGGTTCATGCCATAGCTCTACTACTTACTAGCTATGAGAGTTTACCTTTCTGAATCTGTTTTCTCATCCTTAAGGTAGACATATGAACTCTTGCCCTGGCTTCCTCATAAGACCAATAGGGAAAATTTAACCAATTTTCAAATGAAAATTTTATCCAAAGAAATTTCCATTAACACTTGATAGCTAAGGCTGACTCTATCACCCAATATACATGCAGGGTAGAGCTCAGCTCTGGTTCTGGCAGGACTTAATGGTTTGGACCTTCAAAATGTGTTCTCTGCTAAAGGGCCACAGAAAGACACTGCAAGGAAGGTCAAGGAACAAGAATCTGCATCACTCACTCACCATGTCTGGAAGGCTTCCTGTGGGTCCTCTCATATACTTGCCTGGTATAAGAAGAGGCAGGGGAGGAAGCCTGAAGGGTGAGCTAAGATCGTGGATGCCCAACAGTGGCAGCAAAGAATAGGAGGATTTGGGGAAAGGAAGTCAGGGAAAGTTAGTCAAAGTTATGAGGACGTTCTGCCATGCCAAGTTAGCTTTCTCTGTCCTGCCTAAAGGGTAGCTATGAAGAATCCCCTTCCCAATAGCCCCACACATACTTCCCAGGTAGTCCTCTCCTCTTCAGAATCCTGGCACATATTGGGGTGGCAAGAACCTAGAATAACCTAAATCAATGCCCTCATTGTACAAATAGAGAAAGTAAAGGGGGAGGGGGAAAATCCCATGTTATCAGCAGAGCCAACACTAGAACCCATGTCTTCTCACCACTAGTAGTAGTTCAAGGCTCTTTACCCTACACTAAACTACCAGCATTCATGGGAGGGGGAAAAAAAGAAAGAGAAGCAGGGTATGGTGGCACATGCCTTTAGTCCCAGCACTCTGGGAGGCAGAGGTAGGAGGATGGCCCTGAGACTATATAGTTAATTCCAGGTCAGCCTGGCCTAAAGCAAGACCCTACCTTGAAAAACAAAAACGAGAGAGCGAGAGAGAGAGAGAGAGAGAGAGAGAGAGAGAGAGAGAGAGAGAGACAGAGAGACAGACAGACAGACAGACAGACAGATGGGGGAAAAAGCTACTCATCTCAAAAAAAAAAGTTACTCATCTCTTCTGTACACACACTTCTAGAAAGGGTGCCAGAAGACTCATCCTTCCACATCCACATACTCTTTCCCAACCCTATAACCTTATCAGCAGGTTGAAAGTACCTGAGACTGAATGAATGGGAAAGGAGAAAATGTAGACTAAAATGGTGTGGCTCAAGCCCAATGAAGATCTTCTTCCCTTTTGCTCTCCAGCACAGTAGAGCACTCCCCTCAACACAAATAATCCAGGTAGTAGAAAGGTACTTAAAGCCAAAACTAAGGCTTCCCCCATTTGCAGGAACCTCACTCACACCTCCTTTTGGGAATGAGCTCTGCCTTCCTTAATTTCTAGCTATAGTCTAATAAAACCTCTAAACTTAAAAAGAAAAAAGCAAAGACTCCAAACACCCTTCTTTCCACAAAATCAAGTTCTAAACAACAATCAGTGAAACATCAAGCACCTGACATAATTACAGGAATGAAATCCTAAAGAGCTAAAAGTATAACAGATAGATGGGAAAGTTTCAGCAGAGTTCTCATCTACCAACGCTCAATATGATACTAAGATGTAACAAACAGATTAGCTACCTAATGCAGGTAGGTAATGTGATGCTCCCTGAATACCCTGTCCTCCCACTCATCTATCCCAAGGGTTGCATTCACATGCTCAGCAATTCAGACCTGAAACCATTCTTTTTCAGACAAACCTCCAATCCTGAGGCACCTACCCCTACACAAGGGCCCAAGCATCACATGAGTATTTCAAGTTCCAAACAAAATAAAGCTGCTGCCTAAAGGTGGCCTAGAAGCAGCCTTATAAAAGAGAAAAACAAACACATATTCAAAGAGCCAGGTCTCTTGTACTGGAAGAATGCTACTGGGGTAGGGAAATGAAAGTAGCCTATGGCTGTGTAAGCACACATGCACATATCAGAGACTTGTCACTCTTCCCCTTCCTGGTACCTCAAAGCAGGGTAATAGCACCTGTACAAAGCCAGCCTGGCCAAAACTCCAAAACAGGAAAGAGGATAGGTCTCAGCTATCGCCATGTCAGATATGCCTTCCCTGACCACTTCTGGGAGTATCTCCTTAGGGACACTCAGGAGTCCAGCCTCTCCTGGATTCTGCTGGCCTTCCATACCTCTCACTACCCAGCTCCACTCTCTCAGACACCTGTAGCCAGGCTCCGACAAGAAAGAAATTTTACCTTACCCAGCACTTTGCAAAGGAACCATCTAAAAACCAGCTTGGATCTGAGGCTTAGCACAAAAACTATCAAGTTGGATAAAGAGAGCAGCAGTGCCCTCATCAGGTGGGAATAGGGTTCCACAACCCGAAAGACTACCTCAAAAACACCCAGCTCCAGCCAAACTCAATCCAGCCCCTGGACATTTATCAGCTTTTTTTCCTTTATTTCAGAAAAAAGCAGCCTGTCCTAGACTTTGGGAAACTAGTTCTGGTCTAGGAGGAAAAATATGGCCTTTACTGCTGACATCTATGTTCCAAAGAGAAATTTCCACTCTATTTCTAAAGGACCAAAAAAAAAAAAAAAAAAGCCTTATCCTCGAAGGCTGCCTACATCCCAGGCCAAAGCAGAGTAGAAATCTGAAAAGGACTTGCACTCCAATACGCCAAGCTAACTGGAACGAACCTCTCCGAAGGAAATCAAGTCTTGGGGTGGTACAGGAAAAGCTCTGGCATTGCCCTCAACTAGGAAAATGGGACACTTCTCTAGACCCACCTCAGTGAAGCCAGACAGAGCACTCCCTGTGAGAATGACTTTCTGACTGGTTCATCAGGCCAGGATTTTCAGATGAATTGGCCTAACAGGGTGTGTGTATATGAGTCAACCCACACAGGAGCAAACCAATGACCACATCAAACACCTTCAGAGTCACAGTAATTACCACTTACCAAGTGTGAACTATGTACAGACACTATCTAATTTAATCCAACTATTCCTAGGACCCATTTCACAGACTCAGAGAGATCACCTTACATATCCAAGGTCATACAGCTGTGTAGTTTTGACCTCATGTCTGTCTCCCTTCAGAACTATGATCATTCCACTTAGATAATGTAACCTGCCTTGTGAAGTGATGACAGTAGGTAGAAGGCCGTATGTAGTACAGCCTGGATCTGGGTGGTCCAAAGTAACTAAGAGATAGGGTGCTTCTCAGCGAACTCTTTCCAGCCCACTAGGCATCCTGTTTTGAAAGGAATGATTCTCCAAAGAAGGAATATGGGTAGGTCTCAGACCCCTGAGATTCCTTGCGCGCCTTACACCACTAGGGGACCCGGGGCCCCAGCACCCTTTCTCTCCGACCCGCACCGCATCCGCAACGTTCCATGTTCCCACCCCATCTTCCCACCCCACGAGCGGCCCTCCGCCAGGAAGTCAGCAGCGGGCTACCCTGCTCCATCCCCAGCGTCGCCTCCGGCGACGGACCACGAGCTCCAGGCCTTACCGCTGGTGGGCGGATCTTGCAAATGCCCGACTTCTCGGCGATAGGCCTGATTTTCGCAATGTAGCCAAGAGGGTCTCGGAACTCAGCCCAGCTAGGCTCGAACACCGGGCACTCCGGCGGCGGTAAGAAATCGTCGGGACCCGGCTCCATGGTAGGCCCGAAGATAGGTCCAGGGATTAGGAGGGTTCACACTGCCCTTAAGGGCTCATGGCGCCGCCGCTGTTTGAAACCGGGGCACTTCTCGGAGACTAGGCCCTACGTGGGACAGCCGACGCCTGTCGAGGGCCAGGAGGAGTGTGGCTGCGGTGCTGAGTCTCAGGCTGACGCTACCGTCACGAGCTCTTCGCCCTGCCCTTTTCCTTCCAAATTCTGTCACTGCCTCCCAACTACCGCAGCATTCGCTACTACAGCTAAGTCCCAACCGCCACGGTCTTCATCGCCGCCACCGCCATCTTGGTTTGTCAGCGTCTCCCTTCACCTCCACATCACCTCACCACAACAAACTGGATCCCTCCGCGGGTTGCCTCTCCTAGCCTCGTTTACTTTGAGTGAGGCTAAACCCTAGTAAACCTTAATCCTGTGAGGACTGAACTAATAGGCCGGGATGAGTTCCATATTTGGAAGCGATTAGTCAAAAATACTTCCAAGACTGAGAGAAAATAGTTCATCTCAGCGGCGGAGGAACAGCATTGTAATTTGCTTGCCGGAACCTTTTTCCGGATGGACCGGCGGTGCGCGTTTAAAGGCCAGTTATGCGCATGCGCATTCTAGAGACAGACCGGAAGAGGAGCTGGCGTTTTTAGGCGGAGGGCCCAAACTGCCACTAGCGCGCACGTGCGCCTGCGCACATGCACGTAAACGCGCGCACGCATGTACACACACATACAGAGTAGATCACAAACAGATCGTCACCACCTACGCAATCTGTTCTGCGTCTCCTCTCTGGTTTTTTCCCAGTGTGGACCGCGAAAGGCGGCTTCCGGTGCCTGATCTTAAGGGACCCTCTCCTGAGTGCACGCTGCTGGAAGATTCTCTAGGCTGCGGTCTATAGGCCCTGACACTTACGGGGCTTTAATTTTTTTTTTTTTTAAGAATACTGCTCGCAGAGAATACGTATTTTTAGAATCCTGAGTCCCAAGTAAATACTTATTTCGTCCAGGATTTCCTTTCATACCCCGAGTCATTATTGCCTGTCAGCATTTTAATAAATGCTTTAAATTGTTCTGTATGCATTATAACTGTGTACACACATTTATAGCACCTGCTAATACAATCCCGGATGTTTATATATATTTAACTATTGGATGTTTAGCAACTGTGCACTTTATCCAACTATTTACTAATGGCTACTGTGTCAGGCATCTGTCAATATGTGAGCCAGTAGTGTACTGCTCAAACATCTAAGTACACTGATTGTAGTTATCGTGGATAGCCCTTGTAATGTGCATTTTAGGACCCGCTTTATGTACAGCCGGTATGTGTACATTTGAACTATTTCTGAATAGATTCATTGCAACTATTTTGAGTATCAAGCCAGTAATTTGGGGCTGGAGATGTAGGTCAGTGATAGAGCACTTTGCTAGCATGTGGAAGGCTCTGGGTTCAATCTAAAGCACCACACACACAAAGTACTTTGTTCACGTACATGAGACATCTACTATATTTGAAGATCATCTATATTATTCACCAGGTGTGTGCTGTATATAGTTTGAACATCCACTGTTTGAGTGTTTGTGCACATGCTGACTGTTTATTTTGTGTCTCACACCATACTGTGAATTCATTAAGGACAGGGATCATGTGGCCTTCTATATCCTTATTTACTACCTGACACTGTAAGCAATAAAATGTTTACTAAACAAAGTAAAAATGAATGAGTGTATTTTTTGGAACAGATAAAATATACTGCCTGAACATAATGCATACTCTTTGTAAACATTTCTTGTATATATTAAGAGACCTAGCACTACTATCTTCTCTCTCTCTTCTTCTCTCTCTCCCTCCCTTCCTTCCTCCTGCTTGCAAATAAATTAATTAAGAAAAATATAAAAAAAAAACTCTTCAGGAGATGGGTAAAGAGAATGAAAAGGTTGTAGAGACAGTATGTCATTCCTCAGATGAAGAAGTTTGGCAGGAGCAACACAGTCAAGGACAAAGGTTTTGATCCCAGTGCTTTCCAGGTTTCCCACAGCCTCCTCTGGAGTCCTCAGCCCAGAAATACATGCCACAGGCTAGAAGTAAATTGCATGGTCTTTCAAGACAGTGAGATTGAGTTTGTTCACTCACAAGTATTTAAATCCATACTATGACCAGGCACGTTTGTATTCATGAGAGATATAATGATAACCAAGGCAGACATGTTTTTCAGGAGCAGACATTCCCTCACTGAGATCTGCCAAATCCCTCACCTCCGTGAACTTTGATTTTCTTGTTCATAAAATGAGGCTAAGTAATCCCTTCCTCACTTAGGACAAAGAGAGATAATGATGGCAGCCATTTTTCAAGTATCCTTGTCTTACACATGAGGAGAATGAAGCTCAGGGTAGTATAAACTTATCCAAGTCACAAGACTAGAAAGTTGCAAAAGCCGGGCATGGTGGCGCACGCCTTTAATCCCAGCACTCCACTTGGGAGGCAAAGGTAGGAGGATCACCATAAATTCAAGGCCACCCTGAGACTACATAGTGAATTCCGGGTCATCCTGGGCTAGAGCGAGACCCTACCTCGAAAAAACAAACAACAGAAAAAGTAGCAAAGCCAGAGCTTAAACTCAGAATTTATACCATAAAATTCTGCCTGTGAGTAGCTGGGCGTGGTCGTGCACACCTTTGCTACAGAGTGAGTTCCAGGTCAGCCAGGGCTACAGTAAGGCCCTATCACAAAAAAAACAAAAACAAAAAACAAAAAAATACTTGTCTATGAAATCTAAAGAGTAAGTGCTTAGGAAGCAGTGAGTTCCTTTCCCAAGCTTAGAATCTTGCTGGGGACCAATAGAGACCTACACAGCAGGCTTCAGAATTCAAAAGCATCAGGAGTCTGGATTGGCCTCACCAGCAGCGTGGGAGAAAAGATCTGAAATAGAGTGTGTGCAGGGCAATAATTGGCAGTCTTGGCTGTGCTCATAGCCACACCTCATCTATTTTGTGGATGAACTAGGTGAGAATGACATTGTGTTCTATAACTTTTGGTGGTAGAGATCAAACCTAATGTCTTAAACACAGGGCTTCACACATGCTAAGCACATGCTCTACCACTGAGCTATATTCCCAATTCATATGTTTCATGTTGTTGGTCTCAACATGAAGAAAAATAGTTTCTTTCAGTTCTGAAGTAGGTATGAGCTGTCAGGGTTTTTTGCTGTTATTGTTCAGCTGGTTTTCTGAGACACAGTCTCACTCTAGCCCAAGATGACCTAAAACTCATGGCAATCTTCCTACCTCAGCATTCAGCTTGGCTTGGTTTTGGTTTAAGAGAATGAATATGGGTGTGCCAGGGCCTCCAGCCACTGCAAACAAAACTCCACATGTATGCACCACTTTGTGCATCTGTCTCTACATGAGTACTGGGGAATCGAACTCAGGTTGTTAGGCTTTGCATGCAAGCTCCATAACTGCTGAGCCATCTCTCCTGCCCTTCTTTTTTTATATTTTTGTTGTTTTAATATGTTAGATTAGGATATCAATTGGTTTCAGCCCCTCTGTTTTGAAGGAGGTCAAGACAAGGTTTCACTCTGTGGCCAAAGCTGGCCTGGAACTCACAGCAGTTCTTCTGCCTTAGGTTCCCAACTGCTAGGATTACGTTTGTGAGCTACCATGCCCACCCAAATCTTTATTTCCAAATGCCATTCACTACTAGAAAGAATCATGGCTCCTTGAGAAAAAAAATACTGAATCCAGGTCTAGGGAAGGGAAATTAGAAGATTGTTCTAAGAGCGTCATGTGGTGTCAAAAAAGAAAGTGCTCAAAGAAAGATGGAGATGTGTCAAAGGACCTGGGAGCCATCTTGAGACCTACCTGATGGCCAAATTTTTGCCATTTTGTGATTTTTGGTTTTTGTTTTTGCAGTACTAGGGACTGACCCTAGGACCAAATAAATGCATGTGAAACAACCACTAAGCTTTATGCCCATCCCTCTTTTTGCCTTTTATTTTGACAGGATCAAACAAAATTGCCTAGGCTGGTCTTGAACTCACTCTGTAGCTGGGTATCCCAGGAAGGCCTTGAACTTCCTTCCTTCCTCAACTTCCCAAGTAGCTGGGGTTATAGGTCTGCACTACCAGGCCCAGTTAATTCTTGAGAAATTTGAACATCAAAATAATGATGTTATTTATTAATGGAGCTAGACAGGTGTGATGGTACATGACTAAAATTCTAGCACTTGGTGAGCAGAGACAGGGAGATCATGAGTTAGAGGTCACTCAGGGCAATATAGTGGGACCCTGTATCAGAAATAAAATGAGAGGAGAGCAAAGTGATTTGGGCCATTAAAAATGAACAGTTGCCGGGCGTGGTGGCACACGCCTTTAATCCCAGCACTCGGGAGGCAGAGGTAGGAGGATCACCATGAGTTCAAGGCCACCCTGAGACTACAGAGTGAATTCCAGGTCAGCCTGGGCTAGAGTGAGACCCTACCTCGAAAAACAAACAAACAAAAAAAAAATGAACAGTTTAGGGCTGGAGAGATGGCTCAGCGGTTAGGGCACTTGCCTCCAGTGCCTAAGGCCCCCGGTTCAATTCCCCAGGACCCACATGGGCCAGACCCACAAGGTGGTGGCCCTGGTATGTTCTCTCTCTCTCTCTCTCTCTCTCTCTCTCTCTCTCTCTCTCTCTCTCTCCTTGAAAATGAATAAATTAAAAAGAAAAGAAAATGCCCAACACTGTGTCTTCTGTAAAAGATCAGGAAATGGAATTATCGATAATAAAGTTATTTTTTAAAAATGAGCAGTTTAGGGCTGGAGCGATTGTTCAGCGGTTAAGGCACTTGCCTCCAGTGCCAAAGGTCCCCAGTTCAATTCCCCAGTTCTCCCCTCCTCTCTCTTTGTGTGTGTATCTCTCTGTCTCTCTCTCTCTGCTTGAAAAATGAATAAATAAAATATTTTTTTAATGAGCAGTTTGCTGGGCATAGTGACATATGCCTTTAATCCCCTTGGGAGGCAGAGGCAGGAGGATCTCAGTGAGTTTTAGGCCAGTCTGAGATTACATAGTGAATTCCAGGTCAGCCTGGGTTAGAGCGAGTCAAAAACAAAGCAGTTTGAGGACTGAGGAGATGGTTCAGTGGGTAAAAGAATTTGAGAATTTGCTGTGCAAGCATGAGGACCTGAGTTCAGATCCCCAGAACCTATATAAAAATGCCAGGTGTGGTAATATGTGCCTATATCCCAGCACTGCAGAGGCAGAGACAGACAGACCCCTAGGGTTCAGTGAGAGACCCTGTCTCAAAAACACAAGGCAGAGAGTGTCTGAGAAAGAGAAACGATGTTAACCTCCAGTCTCCACACACATGTGCACACACATGTATAAGCATCTGCACATACGTGTGCACACACATGCAAAAACATGCAAACATTTAAAATTAAAAAGCAGTTCACATTAGAATAATAGAAATTGACTCAAGGGCAGGATCCCACCAATCTCAGACTCAAGTGTGTAAAAGGTATGCGTGCACACACATGTCAGAGTACAGGAAAGTTGTGGGTCTTCACCTTCCACCTCAGGGTCTCACATTGTTCATCACTGCTTTTGCCAGGCTAGCTGTTTGCCCCCCACTCCCAGCTTCCATCAGATTCTCCTGTGTCTGCCTCTCTTTTTGCCAACAGGGGTGGCTTGGATTACCAACCCTGCCAAAGCATTCAGCTTTATTATGTGGTTGCTGGAGCTCCAAACTCTGGTACTCAAGTTTGTGTGGCAAGCACTTTATCCACTGAAGCATTTCATTTTAACAACGTTGCTTAAGGAAAGAGCTCTGGGTCCCCCTACTCACATTATCTAGGGAAATATTTTCCCACCCTCAGCCATCCAGGCACTAAAAGGGCAGCTGCACCTGAGACCTTGGCCATCATACTTATTCCACATGATGCTGGTTGGTTGGTTGGTTGGTTGGTTGACTGGCTGGCTGGCCCCAGACCGGTCTCAACCTCACAATTTTCCTGCCTCAGCTTCCTACAAACTGAGATTATAGCATTGATTTTGCAGGCATGCAGAATACAAAAGTTATAGAGTCATGGAAGCTTCTACCCAGATTTCTTTTTACTGTTTTTGGTATGTCTATGTATGTGTGTGATGTGCACACATCCATGTATGAATGTTTATGTGGGGGGAAGGTGCACACATGTGCCTGTGGAGGCCAGAAATCAATGTCAGAAGTCTTTCTTAGTAACTACCCATCCTATTTTTTTAAGTCAGGGTTCATCACTAAACCTAGAGCTCATCAATTCAGCTAGATAAATCCAGCAAGCCCTGGAGATTCTCATCTTTCTACCTCCCCAGTTTGGAGATTACAGCCACATACCACCACACCCAGCTTTTATGTGGGTGCTGGAGATAGAAACTCAGTTCCTCATGTTTACACAACAAACACTTTACCCACTTGAGCTATTTCCCCAGACCTCCTCCACCCCCCCTACCCATTTTGAGACAGGATCTCATGTAGCCCAGGCTAGCCTCAAATTTGTTATGTAGCAGAGGCTACCCTTGAACTCCTTATCCTTTCCTCTTCACATCCCACAAGTGCTGTGATTATACATGTGCCACCAACTTATTACACACAGATTTCAAGGATGCCAGAATTCCTACAAGTATCCCTTGGGAAGGCAATGGATGAAGCTATGAGAGTGAAGGTGAAAATGCAGTTGAGACCCCTGAGAAGTTAAAGATGCCAGGAACATGGAATATCTCTACTATGGAAAGCTGCAAGTAGTCAGCAAAACTAGCCCAAGAGAGAGGTCATGTGGGTTCCAATGGAAAGGCTGGAGGTGAGGTACACAAGCCCTTTGGAGTTCATATCATACCACAAAACCCAGATCCCAGACACAGAGCTACAGGATTTAATGTTTGTCCTACTTGGTTTTCAGCCTTTCTTTGGTCCCACCCCCCATTCTATGTCTCCCATCGTCCTCCCTTTAGGAATGGGAATATTTATTCTCTGTCACTGTGTCTTGGAAGTGTGTAACTTGGTTTTGAACCCTTTTGTTGTTGTTGTTCTGAGACAGGGTCTCACTATGTAGCCCTGGTTGGCCTTGAGACTTGCTATGTAGACCAAGATGACCTCAAACTTGTGGGGATCCTCCTGTCTCTGCCTCTGGAATGCTGGAATTGCAGGTCTGTGCCACTCTGCCCAGCTGTACTTGAACTTTTTCCACAATGTTACGGCTATGGAAACTACTGGAGATGCAGTTTGCATTATGTGATGGATTTGAGTCTTTGGGAGCTAGGAAAGTTATAAGTTTGTACATGAAATGTCCTTCATAGGTTCATATGTTAAAGCCTAGGTCCCCAGTTCATTGTGCTAATTTGGTAAGTGCTGAAAACATTAGGCTGTGAGGCCTAGCTAAAGAAAGTAGGTCACTAGGGGTAGATAATTGGGGCTGTAGAATTTTGAATGGATGTCCCCCAACAGATTTAGCAGTTCTATTAAAGCTTATAATTTGTTTCCAGCCTCCTAGCTGGAAGTGCCACCTTGGCCTGGCCAGATCCTAGGCTCCAACCCTAAGGTGTTTCTGGGAGCGGATCTAGAATTCCAGCTATAGGTATGCAAAGAGCGGTCTGAGCTCAAGCCTGGAGTTTCCTGCTGTGTTTGGTAGTGAGTGTACTTGCTTGCTTTTTGTAGATGCTGGTGGTGCTCATGCGCTCTCTCTCTCTCTCTCTCTCTCTCTCTCTCTCTCTCTCTCTCTCTCTCTCTCTCTCTCTGGCTTTTTAAGCTTCAAATAAATCCCTTCTTCCTCCCATAACTGTGCCTGGTTTGGAGGTTCATCCTAGCAGTGTGTGGCTGACTACGACAGACCCCTTTCTATATCCCTTTCTGTTTCTTGTCCACCATGAAGTAAGCAACTTTGTTCCACCACATGCTCCTTCATGATGACGTTCAACCTCACCTCAGGCCTACAGCAATGGTACCAGACAACCATGGACTGAAATCTCTAAAACTGCAAGGTTGTTTTCTTTAGTCATTTTGTGACAACAATGAAACAACTAGGAAACAATGTATCACTGGGTCTTGCTTTAGCTACTGGTGAGGCCAGGGTGAGAAAAAAATCTGTTGGCAACATAGCAATGGGATCCACAGTAGGCTTATCTGTATCCATTCTTTAGTATATGCTGTGCCCATCAGCCAAATTACACTTCCCCCCTTCCTTTACCACTGTCCTACAACATTCTCCCATACCTCTGGGGCCTTTGTACATGCTACCTCTCTAACCATTGTTTCTTTACCAATCACTCTTCAAGAGTCAGCTAAAGGGGTAGCTCCCAAAAAATCTTTCTTAAACCTCTCACCACCAAATTGGGGTCTCTGTGTTCACAAACACCCAGTACTTTCTTCCAGGCCTAGAGTTATTATATTGTTTACACTATACCCACCAGGTTGAAAGTCATACCTGCACTGTCCAATATGGCTATTTAAATTTAATTAAAAATTAAAAATTTAGTTCCTTAGTCAAAATATGCACATTTCAAGTTTTGAATGGTGTAGCTACAAAACATTTCCATCAGCACAGAAAGACCTATAGGAGGATAGTACTGGTTTAGAAACAAGATAAGAACTCTGTGAGCTCCTAGGACCTTTGTCCTTTGTTATGTTATCCCTCCCCATCAGCATCCTTAAAGAGATTGGGGGTAGCATCTCAGATATGAGAACAGTCACTGGGCTTCTTACCTTTAGGTCCTCAGAGAAATGGGGAAGTGAGGTAAACTACCTTCCCACTCATAATGTGAGTAGGAGAAACTGCTGAAAGGGGGAGGGTGATGGTAGGGACAGCTCAGTGCTGGATGAGGATAGGAAGAGGAGAATTTAGGACCAAAGGAAACATGACCAAGTCCCAGAGGGGTCCAAAAGTTTGGTATATAGGTTGTACCAACTAATAAATCAACCACCACAACAAGATACCTTAGTCTAAGACTTAGCTTAGAAAGAATTGTTCATTCAACAAAATTGCGTGGTATCTGTTTTGTGCCAAGCACTGTGCTAGACAATGCTCTGAATGGAGATGATGCAGATCAATGTCATTCTCAAGCCACTTGTGGCCTTGAGGGAAGGATAATGACATGAGGGATCTCAGAGAATGCCACTGGAGCACATATTGTGAAAGATGGGTGCTTCAAACCCATATTTCAAGAGTGGGAAAACATCCATTAGGGATGTTGGGCTGAGGACATCTAGTAACAGAAAAGGGCCCAGGTCAAAATACTGAGGAGAAAAGAATACAGGCACATTGGGAGAACAGTGAGTGGATGGCTCAAGCATCACTGGTAAATGAACACCCTGTGCAGGACTCCTCATGTTTGCATTTGTTTCTGTAGGCGGCTGAGAACAGCTGACTCCTGACTCATTGGCAAGAGACAGGCACTTCATGAGCATAAGGTAGTAATTGTCCTGCTGGATTGTTATCCCCATTCTAGAGGTTAAAAACCAGACTTTGAAAGGCCAGGTGACATATTCAAGTTACTGGGTCAGGATCTCAGCACTAAAGGCTGAACTTTGGGAAGATGCAGCCTTCTTCAAGCTGAAGTAGAAGAAAGGGGACCAACCAAAGGTATTTCAGCTAGATCCATCAGGGAAGAAACAATGTGCTGCATCTAAGGACTGCATCTAAGCTCTTCAGACACTCAGGTCCAGTCTATGGGAGGCATCAAATGCTTAGATAGCTCAGCTGCTGCTCTTGCTAGTTGTCTTCCTTGGAAAGCCTTTTTATTTTTTCAGACAGGGTCTCATGGAGCCAAGACTTGCTGTGTAGTCAAGGAGGCCTTAAAATCAGGGTAAATTTCTGATCTTCCTACCTCCACCTCCTGAGTACTGGAATTAGAAGCATGTGCCACCACTTCTAGTTTTATGCAGTGCTAGGGATCAAACCCAGGGCTTTTGTATGCTAGGCGAGCACTCTACCAACTAAGATACATCTTCAGTCCCCTTCTCTGGGAAGCCTTTAACTGTGTATATGAGGAAGAAAACAAAGGCATTGATCCAAGCTGCTAAAACATTGAGCCATCTAAACCAGTCTCTCTTAGAGGCCTTTGTAGAGTCTAGGAAAGCAGCAAAAATATTGACTGAATACTGCTTTGGGGGACCCTGCTGACCCCAAACAAGAAACACTGCATTGCCCTATCTCTACTGTGCTAGGCCCCGAGCTAGGACCAATCAGCAGTGCAAAAAAAAAAAAGAAAAGAAAAGAAAAAGAAAAAAAGAAACAACAAAAAGTAAATAAATAATTTTAAAAAGAAGAAGAAACAGGTCTATTTCATAGAGAAGCAGCTTGGGGCACTGGAAAGAGGCCTGGGCTAGAAGTTGGGAAACCTCTTACTGACTTGCTATGTAGCCTGTCCTCTCCTCTGTAAACTTGCTTGCTATCTAATATCCCAAGTATATACACAGAGCTCTTAAAATATATCTACTGGACTAGAGCAAGACCCTACCTAGAAAAACCAAAAAAAAATTAAAATATATATATCTAGACATGTGCCTTCCTGATCCAGGTCACCTTACCCCTATCCTCAAGAATGGAAATGTGGTCAGGGGCAAAGCCAGATCAGCCACAGAAATAGTAAGAATTTTGAGAACACAAATGTGGAAATAGCCAACCTCTATAAAGAAGACAAAGAAACTAATTTGCTGGGTTGTCTACTACATTCTGGCTATTTGGTATTCATTATGTCATGTAATCAACACAATGCCCTGTGTTAATGGCTGATAATTTCAAGTGGCAAATTGAGATAAATAAGACTCATAGAGAGTAACTCCCTGAAGTTCATATGCCTAGGTGGAAACCTCAGGATGTGAACTGGATCAACTCCAAAGCCCACATTCTTGCTACTTTATCATGCAGACATATATAAAAATAAGATAGGAAAACCTCCCTCACCCAACCTCCCACCCAACCAAAGCATCTTGCCCACTCAGTTTCCTGAATTATGATTAGCGCATCACCTCCCCAGGCTAAGGCCTCTCTCTGTGGGCTCCACAGCGGGGAAGGGAGGCATAAGTAGGAGGCAGAGGCCAGAGGTGAACACAAGATCTTTTATGAGGCATCAAATATACATTCTTATATACAAGGAGGAAAAAAGACAATGCCTGAACCCCAGCTCCTCTCCACACAGCCCCTCCCACCATCACCCACCCACACCCCCAAGCCCCAGGGTCCCTGGCCCTTTGACATCCAGGGTCTGTACTGCAGCCCATTATGGACAGGGGAGAGGAAGATAGCTGTGAAAGGAGCTGGATGTGCAGGGCAAGAATAAGAGCTGGGGCTTGTAAAAATATATTTATAATAAATAAACAGGGCTGCAAAAGGGCTGGAAATTTTGATTGACAGAGGACTTGGGTTCTCTGTCTGCCAGCCCTGGCTTGGATGGCTTCAATCTGTGCCTCAGGAAGGACATACTGGGCTCAGGGTGGCCCTCCGGGAGCCTCTCTTCAGGGCTGATGCTGGGTGCCCTGCCCCAGCGAGGTGTATGTGGATGTTATCTGTAAAGTGCATTGTCTTCAGTTGTAGGTGGAAGAGGTGGTAGGAATGGGGGGCATGCAATATGGGTGAGGGAGAGCAGTGCCCTTCTCATCCCAGACCTGAGCCCCCACCTCAGAAAAACCTGTCTGGACTTTGATTAGGAAAAGAACATTGCAAGGCAAAGCAAGTTCCTGAAGCTGCAGAGGTCTGGGCTGGGGCCTATTGGAGAGAGGGCATAGATTGGCTCAAAAGAGGAAGCACTGCCCCATGTAGGGGCTAGCACAAGAGGTGTTCTACCCTCCAAGTGCACTGACAGTCTGTGTCCTCCAGCAGGCAGAAAGACACATGTAGGTGTGTGGCCAGGCCCTGAGGTCAGAGAGAGGGCTGAGCCAATTAAGGTTTGGCCACAATTCTACAGAGCTCTCTCCTAGCCCCACACGGCCAGAGGAGCTCTAGGGAAGCCTTCACTTCTACAGCTCCAGAAGCCTGCCCCTCTCCACCAGCCAGAGCTGTAAGGAAGCTCATGTTGGCCCAGAGGTCTGGGGCCACCAAGCTAGACCTCCCGGGGCAAGGAGGGGAGGAAGACAGGAAAAAGAGGACAAAGATGGCTGAGAGGCCCTTACCACTTTCCAGCACTACAATGCCATAAGTGCAGGCTGCAAGTGGCAAGAGTCCTCGAATCTGAAAGGCAGCCCCACGGCCAGTCCTGGGGGATGGAGGAGGGGTCTGGAAACAAGAAGGAAGTGGAGAGGAGGACATTGCTATGTGTACATATATTTTGAATAAAACTGAGGAAGAGGAGGGGAGCAAGGTTCCTCTCCTGTGGATTCCCCAGACCTTCCTGTTTCCCAGCTCACTCATTCCATCCATCAGACCACTGTGCTGATCCGGCTTGGCTTGGCCTTGGGGTTTGCACTGGGTGCATTGGCTGTACCAGGAGGCCCAGAGGCGTGCAGTGGGCCATGGGGGGAGGTGGGTGGCAAAGGTGAGTGTGGGGTGT
>PVHP010007659.1:0-11447 GCA_004024765.1 Zapus hudsonius | reverse complement strand
CCCCTCGTCGTGGGGCTCTGCCTGGCCGGCCCAAGGTATAGTGCTGGGGCCCTGTGACTGGGCCATGGGCATGGAAGTGGCGATGTGGCCCCACAGGTGGGGCTGAGGCAGGTGGTGGTGGAATGGAACTCAGCTGGGGCAGGGGTGGCGGCTGCTGAGGAGGTGGGGGCAGAGGGGGTTGCTGGGGTGGGAGGTAGGGTGGTGGGGCAGGGCCCGGTCCTTGGCAATACTGGGCATGCAGGGCCTGTAGCTTGGACTGCCCATCAGGTAGCACCCCCAGGCCACCATGGCTGTGACCATGATGGTGGTGGTGGTGGTGGTGGTGGTGGGTAGAGGAAGCAGATGAAGAGGAGGCAGAGGCCTGGCCTGTTGGCGGTGGTGGCATCTGGAAGGGCCCCTTGCCCCGCTTGCTTCCAAATAGGGAGCCCAGGAAGGATGAGGAGTTGGAGACCGGCCTCTGACTCTTGTACTCCTCTGGCGGCGGGGGTGGGGGCGGAGGTGGCATCCTCTGGTGAGGGCGTGGACTGCTAATAACAGACCCCTGGAAGGGGGGGTGGAGTCAGACCAGTCTAGACATCCTAAACCCCCAACCCTAAACTCCACCCCTGTCCCTGAGGGCTAGAACTTGGGAGACAGGGATCCCCAAGTGAGAATGGAAACCAAACAGCAGTCCTATACTTGTACATGGAGCTCCCCAGCTGGCAAAGCTCTGCTGCCACATCCACTACCTCAAGTGAGCCTCACAGTGGGCAGAGGAAGAATTAGAGGACCTCCTTTTCATGCCCATTTCACAGGCCAGGAAAACGTTAGGCCCAGTGAGGCAGAATGACTCGCTCAGAGCAGGATTTGAAGGTAAAAGTTTCTTGTGGCCCAAGTCCAAGGGCATGCCTACTTGGAGTTGGCCCTGGGGTTGAGAAGGGGCATGGGAGAGTGGAAGACAGACTGAGAGACAGGCAGAGTGAGGACAGACAAGAGTTGAGGACAGATGGAGAGAATAGTTGGCTGGGAAAGGCAGCCGCATGGTTCCCAGCAGGGAAGAGGGGGAAGCAACAGGTCCCCTCCTCCTCTGGGGCTCCAGGGCTCCAGGGCAGGGCTCATGCAGAGGACGAGTGGGGCAGGAGCTGGCACTTACTTCGATGGTGCTGTCCAGCGATCCCACGCTGTTACGCCGCCCCCGCTTCCCTGCACCCACAAGCAAGGAGCCCAGCGTCAGAGCAGCAACCCCCCCTCCCCACCCTGCTGGGCTCCAGAGCTGGGCACCAGGCCTAGGTCCCTCCCAGGGACAGACACCCATTATCCCTTTTCCCCATTGAAAAGGGGGAGGTGAGGAGGAAGAGAGGTGGAGAAGGTGGAGAGAGGAGGAAAAGATGGAGGAGGAGAGGTAGTAGAGGAGAGATGGAAAGGGAAGAGAGAAGATGGGCTGAATCTGTGGCCCCACTTTATATTCCCTTGCAGAAACCTTGGGCTCCACCTCTTCTGACCTGGCTACCAGGCCCCCTGTGGCACAATGCCCAGGGCTCTGAGTGGAAGCAGGGTGCATGTGTGTGTGGCAAGTGGAGGGATGGCTGGCAGCCAGTGACAGGAGGTAAAGAGGACACCTGGTCCCACAATTCCTCAGCCAGGGCAGGGGCCCAGAAGACTTACCTGAATCAGAGAGGTCACGCAGGGAACTGCTGAGTGCACCTCGCTTGAGACCATCTCCTGCCCCATAAGTGTCCTCCAAACTACTTCTGGCCAGTGTCCCATTCACTGAGTCCTTGGCTCCTCCAGGCTGTGAGGCATTAGGCCGCATCATCCCTTTCTGCTTCTCCAACTCCGCTGGGTGGCAGTAAAAGAAAGAGGGGTAAAAGATCAGAGACCATAGTGGAAGCCTCCCTGGCTGACCCCAGATCTCTTCAGGCCTTCCTTCATTGTTTCCCCTCCCTTTGAACCCCAGGGCTCCTGTTTCTCCCCTGAAAGGGCAGCACTTATTTCTCCCAAACTGAAGCTCTATTTCCAAAGCTCCTCTGGTACCTAGCCCATTCTACATCATCTGTACCCCCTCTTCATGCTCTGCCTTTGCTCCCTCCCTGCCTGCCCTTCCTGCTCTTTGTCCCTCTTCTCATCTTTCCCCTGCCCTACTGAAGCCAGGCCTCCCTGAACACCCCTGCCCATCAAACAAGAGCTTAGTAATAAATTGTACAGAATAAGGATGGAAAGGCCCTTCTAGAAGCCTATGGTAAAGGACAACCTTTCCAAAGTTCCCCCCAGTTCACTGCCAGAGCAGAGGGCCTCCTTGAAGAAGAGAATGGACCTAATAGGAGCAAAACCTCTATTATGGACCAGGTAGTATGCTGGGCACTACACATACTTGATCCTTGTCATTCCATACCATGAGCATCATCTACATTGTATAGAAGAAGAAAACAGAATTTGAAGTCACAGGGTGTACCTGGGGTTGTACAGCTGGACATGGCAAAGCAGCATTCTGAAAGTATGTCTGCCTAGTTACAGAGCCTGGAATTTCCTGGTCCCCTTATACTTCTAAGACTCATCACTACTGAGGTCAGAGAAAGTTGGCCTATTGGACCTTCCTTTGTCTTTATATGCCAATACCTTGCCATACATTTCCCCAGGGGCTCCAGGGACCTGCTGAACTGATAGTTGTTGTGACCCTGCCTTGCTGTGAAGCTGTATACTCTTCCTATCTCTCTCTCTTTAACACTATGTTATTTAACTGTGACTTCATAGCCTAGAGTAGAAAAAAACTTGAAGGACATTGGGAGGAATGACATATAATCACCATTTTCTATTGTATGTGATCAAAATGACTTGTAGCTTCTGGAAGTTTGGGATAGATACATTGATAGAACTCAGTTCAGAAACTGATATTGGGGAAAGAACAGGGGATGGAAGGACAGGGACTTATTCTCATTCATTCATTCATTCATTCATTCTCTCTCTCTCTCTCACACACACACACACACACACACACACACACACACGCACATACACACACAATGAGGATTCAGTATATAGCCTGGGTTGGCATGGGAATTTGTGATCCTCATACCTCAGCTGGGATTGTAGACATACACAACTATGCATGGCTCCTTGTCAAACTCTGATGATTTCATTATCCCAATTTCACGTAAGAAGAAACTAGGGATCAGAGGGCTAGTGAATTCATCCTATCCCAGTTGGCCCAAATAATAGGTAGCATATCTGGGATTTGAAACTACAGTCCTACCTCCTATACCCTGAGTCTTCTCCCTGATGCCTTTCAGTAGAAGGAAGAGCTGGCTCAAGATCAGAGGATGGGTGTGAGGGCCAAAGAATAAATCCTTAGGGTTTTGAATAATAATCTGAGGTTGGAAGGTAATGGCCCTCTTTTGTCATTGAAAGTATTAAAGCAAAGGCCGAAAAGTTTCTGAATAAGGGTAAGAAGGTCAGGAGATGGGAGAAAAGAGATGTGGCTGGAGCTACTCACATTCCACACGGTACTTCTCCATCTCTTGCACTTCAGCGATGGACTCGCGCAGGTCAGATGTGAAGCGCAGCCGGTCCTGGAGGCTAGGAGCATTGAAGATGATGAGGACTTTTCGTTCCCCACCAGGTACCGCAGATAGTAACTTGATCCCAAACTGGTAATCTGTGGGTAAAGGGAGAGGACAGGAAAGGTTGAATTTCTCCGTCAGGTTTGAAGCAGAGTGGCTCAGACAGGAAACAGAAATAATCCATTCCCCACCTAAGAAACAATCACACCATCTGGTTAGGTTAGTCTCAAACTCCTGGGTTCAAATAATGCTCTTGCCTCAGTCTCCTCAGTTTCCCTTTTCTTTCAAACTACTGGTAGCCATGGTCATCTTGCTCCTTATACTTCAGGATGTGAAGGCAGACAGAATTCTGTACTTGTTTCTAGAAACCCTTTCCTTTGCTCCTCTAACTCTGCTTATTATTCTGCTTTCCCAAATGTCACCCAGTCAGGCTCCTCCCAGTTCAGTAATTCAGAGCACAGTGTGACTGCCATCCCTTTGGACCACCAGGGAACATAGGAACACTGTGGTTCCATGTTCTCCATAGCCAGACCTAAGTCACACTCAATATTTTCTCTATATCTGGTGACCAAGAAAACACTTTGGCGATCTTAGCCCAGTTGTACATGACTTAAAAAAAAATGGAAGCTAGTGCAGATGTGGATAAAGGATGAGTATGGGCTATGGCATAAGCCCCTAGGGTGCTAGGATCTGAGAAGGGACTCACATGAATTCTGGAAGAGCTGCATGTGCATTTCAACCAGGGGAAAGGACTGACGGAAGCTGTATGTCACCAAGATCTTCTTCTTCTGAAAAATTTTGGTGACCTTTGGCAAGGATGAGAAAAAGATAAAAGGAAGGGTTTGGCATGAGGAATTCAAATGACACCTAATTCTAGTAACCACCCTCCCCCTCTAACAGAAATATAAATATAAGCACATACAGCACAAGTTGTGGAGAAGTGACACTCGAGGTACAGATCGGGAGAAGTGTGAGAAAATGCAAGTTCCTGAGATCACGATGATGAACAACAATGCTGCTCCCTCCAGGAAGCCCATCCTAATACCTCACATACACTTCTGTTTCTATTTTTTGGGCTTGAAGAGTGCTGATCCAGTACCTTTCCCTGATCAGGCTCCACAGTACTCGTCTGAGTATGTGATTACCCCCTGATGGCCTCAAGGGCAGGAGTCTGCTTTTTTTTTTAATATCTTTATTATGAATAAGTATATACATTGTTTTTAGGTTCTCTTGCCTACCTCACCCCCACCATCCAGAGCCAGCATAAGATGTCAATCTCTGCCTAATACACATATAGATTAACAAGATTTTCTCTTAACAACTCAGAATCTTTATTGACTACTTGGGCCTTGTGGATTCTCCAATCACATAAGCTCAAGAAGTCTGCAAGTGGCTTTATTTTATATTTTATCTTATTATTTTTTTAAAAAAAATTTGTGAGCCGGGTGTGGTGGCAGAGGTAGGAGGATCACTGTGAGTTCGAGGCCACCCTGACACTACATAATGAATTCCAGGTCAGCCTGGACTAGAGTGAGACCCTACCTCGAAAAACCAAGAAAAAAATCTTTTTTTGCAATGCTAGGAATAAAAACCAGGGACTCATACATATCAGTCAAGTGCTCTACTGTTTATCTACTGCCCAACCTTCTGCAAGTGGCTCTTAAGAGCAAATATTTTGATTTCAGGATGGCTATCATGCAGAGTGATACAAAACGCTTTTGAGAGGAAAAGCGGGAGGGGGTGTCAAGGCAGCATCTCCATCATGTAGCCCAGGCTATCCACATCCAAGAACTTGCTATGTAGCTGAGGTTGACCTTGACCTCCTGATCCTCCTACCTCTCCCTCCCAAGTGCTTTGACCACTAGTACATGATACCATACCCAGCTGCCTTTTTAGGTCCTTTGGACTGTGAGCTCCCTGAGAACAGAGACTGAGTCTGATTCATCCCACTGTACCTAATGCCTAACATAGAGCTAGATACACGAGGGGTATCAGTACAGCACCTGTGTGAACCAAGTACATTTGAGGGAAGGCAATTATTCCACATAGGATCATCATGTCCTCATCTTTCTCTTATTTGTAGTGCTGGGAATAGAACCCAGGTCCTTGCACATGCTAAGCAAGTGCTCCACCACTGAGCTGCATCTGTCAATCCATGGCCTGCTATTTCATACTCCAGAGAACTCAAGGAGATAGGGGTTAGCCCCATTTCATAGCACAGGCAACTAAAGCTCAGAGAAGGTACTGGAGGCAGTTTGTCTAAAGCAATTTTGCCCTGTCCTGCCCACTCAGGACACTGAGCAATGTCTGGAGAAGACTTTTGGTCTCCCCTGACTATTTTTTAAGAGAAGATTTTTCTTTCTTTCTTTCTTTCTTTCTTTCTTTCTTTCTTTTTTTTTTTTTTTTTTTTTTTTTTTTTTTTTTTTTTTTTTTTTTTTTTTTTTTTTTTTTTTTTTTTTTTTTTTTTTTTTTTTTTTTTTTTTTTTGGTTTTTCGATGTAGGGTCTCACTCTAACTCAGGCTGACCTGGAATTCACTGGAGTCTCAGGCTGGCCTCTAACTCACAGTGATTCTCCTACCACTGCCTCCCAAGTGCTGGGATTAAAGGCGTGCACCACCATGCCTGGCTAAGAGGAAGATTTTTCTACCCCATCCTGTACCCCTTTATAGAGGTACACAATTATGGATAAAGGGTTGCTAGTGGAATCTGGTAGATAGAGCCCAGGGTGCTGCTAAACATCCTACAATGCACAAGATAGTCCCCTAGAAGAAAGAATTGTCGGTTTCAAAATGTCAATAGTGCTGAGATTGAAAACCCTGATCTGAAGGCGAGAAGACCAAGAAGGGAACGGGATTACTGTCCTCAAATCCCTGAAGCACTCATCTTGGAATAGAGGAAGAATGCTTGTTCTTTGTGATCCCAAGGGTTGAGTGGAGACTGTAGAAGGAGGAACCAGAGAGAGATAGACTCCTACAGATAACTGACAAGGCATCTGACTGTTGCAGAGCAGGGAGGCTTTTTGTCCCTATAGTCGCATAAGTCATCTAGGAGGGTTGCTTTTGCTCAGGAGACCCTGAAAGTCCCTTCAATCTAGAGAATCCTAAAAATCCCTTTCTTAAAAGATGAACATCTCTGTACTAGTGATGTGCTCTGTTTTAAGAATAACATCCAGCATTGGGACCACTCAAAAGTTTCAGGCTGACCCCAAGGCCGTAGGTTCACAATAGTCTAGGCTACTGATGTAGACAGTGGCACTTTCCAGATTATAAGGCTATCATCTTACTTGATCCTCACATTTCTGCCACTGTGTGGCCGTAACTATCTTGAAATGGATTCTCAAGGCCTAAGCCTTAACTGAGACCATGCAGATGGCATGCTGAAATACCTTACCCACCACACTCCACACACCAGAGTCAATGTAGTTTGTACCAGACCCAGAAGCTGAGCTGACCACTTCCCTCCCATCTCCTTCTGCATAGTGCTCATACCACAAGAAGATCATTGAAGAGGAAGACCTCCCGCTGATGCAGCCCTAGCCTTTGGGGGCGGTTTGGATCTGGCACCTCATAGAGTTGACAGCAGCAAACCAGTCGACGGTGAGGAAGAGATAGGACCTGAACAGGCATGGAGAAATAGATGTCATCAAGACAGCCCATTAGCTTCAGGCCTCTGTCCAGTCACAAGGTGAAGTATACCTCTAACACATATGTGTCACTCTGAAACAAAGAGTATAAGCCACTGAAAGCTTATGCTTTCTGCCACCTTGCTTTTGTCCTCTAGCATCCTCTGTCTGCAATGCCTTTCCTGCCCAGCTCTGCATGGACACATTCTACCTCTCCTTCAAATCCCAATTCCAAAGTTATCTTCAAAGAAGTCTTTTTGATTTCCCTAAACTAGATCATGAGGCAGAAATATTATTTGTATCTTTGTCTGGAAATGTCATTGATCTCTAAGTACCCACCAAAGATAGTGAGAGACCATGTCTAGTTCACATATGTCTCTGGGATCCAGTGAATGGCACCCATAAGTGTTTGTTGACAACAGTGTACTTGCATCTCTGACATTATTAGCTTGGCTCACCTGGGATGTATAGCCAAAACCAGAGGTAGGAGGAAGGATTCTAATATTTATACAACACCTGCTCTGGGCTATGTAATGTGCTACTTGGATGTTGTGAACATACATACAATGAATGTTGTTCATGGGAAGCATCTCCCATAGTTCGTACCATGAGTTATCATCCACTCTATTTTACAGGTAAAGGAAATCTGGGGCTCAGAGAGAGGCAATGACTCACCATATACTGATGGTGAAGGTAGATAAAAAACCCTGGCCCCTCTACAGCCTCCCAAGGCACATACCAGTTAGTTAGTTTCTTTCTTTCTTTCTCTGAGGTAGTGTCTTGCTCTTTTCCAGGCTGACCTGGAATTCACTATGTAGTCTCAGGGTAGCCTCAAACTCATGGTAATCCTCCTACCTCTGCCTTTCGAGTGCTGGGATTAAAGACCTGTGCCACTACACCTGGCTACTTACCGGTTTCTTGCCAACAATCATGCGTTCCACAGCCTGCACCTGGGACACATGGTCATCGTTGGTCCGAAGTTCACGACCCTGGATGCGCTGGTAAATGCCTACCAGAAGGTCTCGGGGGATATCCTCACCATTGTCAACCCCTGCATAAGGGGAACATCAGGAACATGTCACATCAATATGAGGAGTAAGTGATAGGGGCTCCCACACCTAGGCCTAAGTATTCAAACCCAGTGATTCCTTCCCTAGGAATCTACATTGAGGAATTACTCAGAAATATGTGTGTGACTTATATCCAAGAAAGTTCATTAAGTGCTATTAACAGGAAAATTCTGAAACAACTTAGTTTTTAACAATAAAGCAATAGTAAAGGATATTATAACTATTTAATAAAATAATATCTAGTTTTATTTATTTATTTATTTAAGAGAGAGAATGTGTGTGAGAGAGAGAGAATGTGAACTCCAGGGCCTCTAGCCACTGCAAACAAACTCCAGATGCATATGCCACTTTGTGCATCTGGCTTTACATGGGTACTGGGGAATTGAACTCAGGTCCTTAGACTGTGCAGGCAAGCACCCTAACCACTTATCCATCTCCCCAGCCCAATATCTAGTTATTAAAAACTTGATGCCTGGGGCTGGGGAATGACTCAATGGGTATGAGCACTTGTCATGCAAACATGAAGACCTGAGACCAGCTAAGTTCAATTCCCAGTGCTGTGGAGGAGCAGAGAACAGAAAAATCACTAGGGCTTCCTGGCCAACCAGTCTGACAAAAAATAAAACAAAAACCACAGTTCCAAGTTCAGTGAGAAACTCAAAGAGTTTCAAGGAAATAAAGGAAGACACCCAACATTCTCCATATCTTTTGGCTCAAGGTACAGCACCTGCACACGCATGTGCATACACTATAAATACTAAATAATAAATTAAAAAAATTAAAAAACTTGATGTTTAACAAAGGACTTCAATAGCATGACAAAAGTCTTATAGCAAGTTCAGTAAAAAGAAAAGGATAAATTGCATATATAACATGATTTTAACTGTATAGAAAGCTATATGCTTAAGGAAGAAAATTCTGCTTATATGAGGGCAAATTTGGGGGTCATTAAAAAACATTTGAATTTTTCTGTATTAAAAACCCCAAACAAACAAACAAGCAACCCCCAAAAAAATCCCAAACCCCAAAAAGCCAGGCATTGTGGTGCACGCCTTTAATCACAACACTTGGGAGGCTGAGGTGGGAGGATTTCTGTGAGTTCAAGGTCAGCCTGAAACTAGAGTGAGTTCCAGGTCATCCTGGGTTAAAGTGAGACTGTGCCTTGAATCAAAAAAAAAAAAAATTGGCAGTGCCAGGCATTGAACACCTCAGGGCCTCATGCATGTTAAGTGCATACTCTAATGCTGAAATTAATTTCTGAAATTAACATGCATTACTGTCATTTGTTTGTTTGTTTATTCAATAATTAGAGAACATTATAGTTATGCATGCACACATGTACACACAATTGTCCCTTAATACCCATGAGACCCATGAGAGATTTTTTCCAACACCCTCCTCCCACCTACACACAATACAATCCAAGAATGCTCAAGTCCTTTGTATAAAATTGGGTAGTATTTTCATATAATCTACATACATTATCCTGGTATCTTAAATCATCTATATATTATTTAGAATACCCATTGTAATGTTAGTGTCCTGTAAATAGTTGTTATACTATATTGTTTAAAGAAAAAAGACAATAAAAGTATTTATACATATTCAGTACAGACATGGTTTTGTTTGTTTTTAAATTGTTTTAATCTGTAGTTGGTTAAATTTATGGATACAGAGCCCACAGATATGAAGGAAAGACTGTATGTGATATATATGTGTGTGTGTGTGTGTGTGTGTGTGTGTGTGTGTATTTGAGGTGGGTGAATAATGGTAAGGTTCTAGGACATACTTCAGATGTCTCTGATCAAACTCTCTCTTCCTTCTACACTCCTAACTGTCTGATGGGTGAAATCTACTCACATTTATCTTTAAACCTTCTGCACTAGGGAAAATGATTTCTCCTTTGGAAATATTGTACTTCCTCTTTGGACAGGTGCTAATGTTTGGATGTAAAATGTCTTCCATAGATTCATGTGTTTGAACACTTGGTCCCCAGCTGGTGGCCCTGTTTAGGAAGGTTGTGGAACCTTAAAGAGGCAGAACCATGCTAAAGGAAGTGGGTCACTGGGAGCAGGCCTGGAGGTTTTATAGCCCAGCCTCACTTCCTTTTTCTTTTTTTCCAATGTAGAGTCTCACTCTAGCCCAGGCTAACCTGGAACCAACTCTATAGTCCCAGGCTGGCCCTGAACTCACAGTGATCCTCCTAACTCTGCCTCCCGAGTGCTGGGACTAAAGGTGTGCACCACCAAACCTAGTTTAAGGTATCTAATTTTGTTACAGAGATTAGAACCATAAACAAAAACTCTACTTTTCTGAGTGGGAGAATAAGAAAGATGCCCTGAAGGCAAACCCCCACCCATTAAAGGTTCTAGCTTGTGAAAATGCAAATTTTTTTAAAGTAGAAGGTTTGAAAAAAAATATTCAAGGAATTCCTGCTCCCCATAGTCAGCATACAGAGGCTGCTACAACTGGAATCCAAGGAGGCGAGGCTTCATCCTGAGCTAGGAACAGAGCTTGGCAGTGTCATCTACATCATACTGATTTTATAGGCATAAAGAATATAAGATTGGGCTAGAGAGATGGCTCATCAGTTAAGACCCTTGCCTGCAAAGCCTAACAACCCAAGTTTGATTCCCCAGTGCCCATTAAAGCCAGATATGGAAAGTAGTACATGCATCTCAAGTCCTTTTGCACTGGCTGGGGCTCTGGTGCACTCATTCTTTCTTTCTCTCTCTGCTTGCAAATAAAAACTATTTTTAAAAAATTATATAAAGCTGGGAGTGGTGGCGCATGCCTTTAATCCCAGCACTTGGGGTGGGGGGCAGAGGTAGGAGAATCACTGGGTGTGAAGCCAGCCTGGAACTACAGAGTGAGTTCCAGGTCAACCTGGACTAGAACGAAACCCTACCTATAAAAAGAAAACATTAAAAAAAAGGCAGTGTGGAGAAAAATGTGTCTCTAGCACCTATATTAGTTACTTTCTCATTGCTGTGAATAAATATTGGACCAGAAGCTACTTAAGGAATGAAAGGGTTTCCCTGGGCAGATAGTTCCAAGGGTATGCATTTCATCATGGCAGGGAAGGTATGATGGCAGGATGATGAAACAGCAAAGTCAAGAAATAGAAGATGAACAAGAAGTAGAGCTGGGCTATAAAACCTCAAGGCCTGCCTTCAGTGATCCACTTCCTTCTGCAAGACTCCACTCACTAGAGATATC